>PVKM010004586.1:0-51564 GCA_004027735.1 Carollia perspicillata
AAACTGGGCCCCACTGGCACTGGTTCCCAGGTGGGCAGGCCTATGCATGCTCCAGGACCCTGTGGGTCTCCCTTACGACTTCTCCTGTGATGCTGGGAGTGTCTCCTGGCACATTTTCAATCAGTGTTTTTAGGCTTTATTTCCAGTCACTGGGGCCCTGGGCTGTGTGGTGGGTCTCACTGCCAGTTCTTGACTAGTTTATGTGTGTGTGAATGTGTGACCGGCAATGGCCAACTACCCTGCCCATTTCCTCCCCGTGTCTGGGGTCTGCAACTGCCTGTGACTGTCTGCGCTCTCTGTCTGCCAGCCACTGCCTTTTCCTGTAGCGGTCCCTCTTCACTGACCACCAACTCTGCCCCTCTTACCGGTCTGGTTGAATGGTTGTCGGACTTCCATAGTTCAATTTTCTGTTTTGGTTTTGTTATTGTTTATAAATCTTTGTTGTCTTTAATTTTGTTTTGTGCCAGGAGGCACTGTGTTTCCACCTACCCCTCCATCCTGGCCGGAAGTCGTGTACCTTGGGTTTTTAGTAATTTAGTGAGTGTCCTTTAGGTTTGTATCTTTTGAATTTTTAATGATTTTTAAATTTCTAAATAAATTAAATATCATCACTATAAACAGTTTTGATAATTCTAGCCCTTTTCTATAGAAACTATTTTATATCCCTCACTATATTAGAAATTATATAGAGGCCTTTAAAGGGGACACTTTGTAGACTTCAAAGGAATTTGTTATGGACGGATGAATGACTTGAATTCTAGTTCTGATTCTGACACTAACAAGATGCATGATCTTGGGCAAAGATTTTGCTGCTGCATCTCTCAGTCTTCTTATTTGTAACATTGTGGAGGCTGGACTAGGTGATGATGTTGATGAAGATAACAGCTAGCATTGATTGAATGCTTCTGATGCATCAGATAGTATTCTAAGTACTTTGCCCACATCAACTCATTTAATCCTCCCATCAACTCTATCAAGGAAGTACTGTCATCACTGACCCCATGTTGCCAATGAGGAAAACCACACACACAGGTAACTTGCCAAATGTCTTCCAGATATTAAGTAGTATAGACATGATTTTTCTAACCCAAGGTTTTTTCTAACCAAGGAAGTGCCCCTGAGCCTGCTCTCATGTCCACTGCTGCCTCCTGCCTCTCATAGTCTCACTGCTTAGAGCGGGTGACTTCTAATGTGGTATCCAGCAGGGGGTTAGGAAGTGTCATGACCTCAACATTTCTAGTGAAATCACTCTGCTCATGTGTACATCATGCTGAGCCCGCTGAGGCCACTCATTTCTCCTGTGATTTGTAGAATCTCCTGAGGTGGCTTGCAAGGTAGGGGGAAGCATCCTTGGGGAATTTTGCTGGTTCCTAAGAGTTGCTAGTGCTGCCTTTCTATGAGCCCATTGTTGGTTGCCTGGTTCTGACTCCATTGACCAGGGTCCCCAAAGAGTAATCCTAAGGCAGGCCTACAGACAAAGGAGCTGACAAACTATACTTCTTCCAAAGAGTTCAATTTAAAACAACTTGTCAGGGATTTGTACTCTCTAACTGCAAACAAATATGGTTTAAGTTTCCTAAAAACCAGAGCAGACCTCTGGATTCATAACTGTCTAGATGCACAACAAAAGAAAAGACTCCCTCAAGAGGTTATCAGAGATCAGTGGCCATGCCAGAGCAGGTTGTCTCAGCTCATGGTCCTTCACTAAAGTCAGCCCTAACATTCTCCTGTGCTCCACTTAGAAAGAACAACAGTAATGTGTGTATCTTGAAGATAACCTGAAAACGATCTGATCTTCGGGGACCATTAAGGTGCTCTGAGGCTGAAGATCTGCATGAAAGTTTGAAAACGGGGGCCTGACTGTAGATTTTCTTCTACTCACACTCAACTGGAAAGGCAAACATTTTTAAAAAACTATCCTCACTGTTCTAACAGAAGTCTCTACAGGTTGGTTTTGCTAGCTAGGGACCTTTAGTTAAGCTCTGTAAATTATTCTCCCACTAGGATTTAGGGGACAGAACACATGCAGTTAATATATAAACCATCAAGATAACTTTGTCCTGAGTTTTACTAAAATATATTTTTCTGATACAGAATTTTGTGTCACATGATTCTGTTTTTTTTTTTATTTTAGTTGTTGTTCAAGTACAGTTTTCTGTCCTTTACTCCCATCCCAGTCCACCCCGCCAGTGCTCCCCTCCTCCCTCCCATTTCCACCCCCCCCCTTAGTTTTTGTCCATGGGTCCTTTATACTTGTTCTTATAATCCCTTCCCTTCTCCCCCTGAAATTCCCTCCCCTCTCCCCTCTGGTTACTGTCATCCTGTTTTCTATTTCACTGCCTTTGATTATATTTTGCTTGCTTTTTTGTTTTGTTGCTTAGTAGTATTAATTTCTAGAAGGTACCACATCTGTTGAGAGAATAAGCATTTCTTGATGGGTGCCATAAGATTTTCTGACCTCGATGGATTACATGCTGTTAAGATGACAAGATGGACACTTGCAAAGTTTCAAGACGTATCAAAAGTACAATTTTCAAAGTGACATAATTGTAGCAGTATTAATTGAATAGGTTTTATTTTAACTCTTTGATTTTCAGTCTTTATACTGAAGAGCCCTAGGCAGTGGGTATTAGGCATGGAAGCTGTCCTGTGGTTTGGGGGCAGATGGCCTATTCTGATTCCTGTACAGTTGTACAATGTTCTTAATGAAGTAATTTTTTTCAGGGAAACTTACAGTTTAGAGAACCAGGTCAGAAACAAGTCAGATGCATACAATAAAATAAATTAAACCAAGTACTGGGAAAGCTAATTTATAAAAGTTCCCAGTGTGGTGTAGTCAAAAGAACTTGGCCTCTGAGGCAGAGCATTGGGTTTTTGTTCTTTCTTGGTCACTTACAGATTGTGGGACTTGGATCAACATTTAATTTTCTCTGAACCTGCTGCTTTATTTTTCAAGTGGGCATGGTGATTATGTGGGCCTCATGGGGTCATTATGAGTATTAAATGGAATTTTATGAATGAAAATACTTTATAAACAGTAAATCACACTATAGATGTGAGGTGATATTTTATTTCTTAGATAAAATCCAAGAGCCATTTTCTTCTTTCTGCTGTCTCTAATGATTTATATAATAACATGTCTTCACTCATCATTTTTCTGCTTGAGTTTTGAGGTTTTCCCTAAAACACACCTCCATCTAGGTAAAGATTCTCTCCATTGCCCCTGTGACCCCTCCTGTCAGTCTCATCCCATCCATGGATAGTCACTCTTATGATTTATATCATCATAGGTTAGTTTAGGGTTTTGAAATTTAAGTGACTTAAGAATCAACAAATGCCACTATTATGTTATTCCCATTTTGCTTGTTTTTTACTTGCTATATTATTTACTTAGAAAAATTTTAATACCCTCTAGCATTTTGGAAGATATTTATTTCTACTGCTTGTGCCTAAGGCTCTTTCTAGTCCCCAAGTGAATATGTTAACAGATTGTGATACAGTGTGCCATCTCTGCTTATACTGTATTGTCTGTATTTAACCATTTCTATTCCAACAGGTGAGTCCTCATTCTTGCATTGGTGGAGTTCCTGCCAAAGTAGTAGAAGCGACTGTCAGTTGTGTCTGTTAACCACATGCAGTAAATGGCTCAGTGTAGCCATGATGGTGTCCAAATGATCTCACCAACACCATTGAATCATTTATGAGAGAACTACTTTGGTCTTTAGAATAGAGTGAGTTCTGCAACAGGCAGGTTACTTTAGGACAGTATCTTCATTTATCAGAGGTCACCTGGCATCGAGCCTCATACATGGTCAAGGACCTAAGTCATGTTTGGGGAGGAGCCGAGGGAAGGATCTGGCCTCCTCACAGTCATCCCACTTAGGCAGCCAGGGCTTCCGCTTATGTAACCTGATTCTGGCTACCAGAGTGGGGTTTCCCCAGGACCTCTTCTGGGAAAAGGGCTGTGCTGATGATGGGGCTATCTCAAAGAGGCAGTGGCTTGGTCTTTCACCAGAATTTTCTGGTATTGAAGATTGCAGTGTTTAAAAGGAGACCAAACAGGTAGACTGTTTTACAATCATTCTCCTTTTTTACAGGGGGTAAGAGATGGCCAAGCATCTCAGTGTCAGGTAATCAGTAGGTGGCTCTGCTCACAGCTTTTTCTTTTTTTTAAAATTTTAGTTGTTCAAGTACAGTTTTCTGTCTTTTACTCCCATCCCAGTCCACCCCCCCACAGTGCTCCCCACCTCCCTCCCATTTCCACCCCCCTTAGTTTTTGTCCATGTGTCCTTTATACTTGTTCCTGTTATCCCTTCCCCTTTCCCCTGAAATTCCCTCCCCTCTCCCCTCTGGATACTGTCAGCCTGTTTTCTATTTCAATGTCTTTGGTTATATTTTGCTTGCTTGTTTGTTTTATTGTTTATGTTCCTGTTAAAGGTGAGATCATATGGTATTTGTTCCTCACCACCTGGCTTATTTCACTTAGCATAATGCTTTCCAGTTCTATCCATGCTGTTATGAAGGGTAGGAGCTCCTTCTTTCTTTCTGATGCATAGAATTCCATTGTGTACATGTACCATAGTTTTTTGATCCATTCATTTACTGATGGGCACCTAGGTTGCTTCCAGCACTTGGCTATTGTAAATTGTGCTGCTATGAACATTGGGGGTCATAGGTTCTTTTGGATTGGTGTTTCTGGGTTCTTAGGGTATAATCCTAGCAGTGGAATTGCTGGGTCGAAAGGCACGTCCATTTTAGTTTTCTGAGGAAATTCCATACTGTTTTCCATAGTGGTTGTACCAGTCTGCAATCCCACCAATAGTGTACTAGGGTCCCCTTTTCTCCACAACCTCTCCAACACTTGTTGTTTGTTGCTTTGTTTATGATGGCCATTCTTACCGGTGTCAAGTGGTATCTCATTGTGGTTTTCATTTGCATTTCTCTGATGGCTAGCAATATTGAGCATCTTTTCATGTGTTTCTGGATCTTCTGTATGTCCTCTTTGGAGAAGCGTCTATTCAAGTCCTTTGCCCAGTTTTTAATTGGATTGCTTGTCTTCTGAGAGTGGATTTGTGCAAGTTCTTTATATATTTTGGAGATTTTTAAACATTTTTCTGAGGTATCATTGGCAAATATGTTTTTCCATACAGTTGGTTCTCTTTTTATTGTAATGCTGTTTTCTTTGGCCATGCAGAAGCTTTTTATTTTGATGAGATCCCATTTGTTTATTTTTTTCTTTATGTCCCTTGCTCTAGGGGACATATCAGTACAAATGTTGCTGTGTGAAATATCTGAGATTTACCCGCCTATGTTCCCCTCTATGACTTGAATGGTGTTCTGGCTTATATTTAAGTCTTTTATCCACCTTGAATTTATTTTTGTGTATTTTGGTGCTCGAGTTTGGTGTAAGTTGGTGCTCGAGTTTCATTTTTTTTTTTGCACATAGCTGTCCAGTTCTCCCAACACCATTTTTTGAAGAGGCTATCTTTAATCCATTTTATGTTGCTGCCCCTTTTGTCGAATATTAATTGACCATAGAGACTTGAGTTTATTTCTGGGCTCTCTATTCTGTTCCACTGGTCCATGTGCCTGTTTTTATGCCAGTACCAGGCTGTTTTGATTACAGTGGTCTTATAATACAGTTTGGTGTCAGGTATTGTGATCCCTCCTACTTGGCTCTTCTTTTTCAAAAGTGCAGCAGCTATTCGGGGTCGTTTATGGTTCCATATAAATTTTTGAAATGTTTGCTCTATGTCTGCTCACAGCTTTTTCTAAGCATCTGTTCTCCTAGCTCGTGGTGATAAGATGGGACATAGGGACATGGTCGTACCCCCATCATAGCCAATTACATTAAAGAGGTCATGTGACTTGAGATGGGCCACTCAGATTCTCCCCTCCACAAATTCCAAGTCAGTTTCTAAGGCTGCTTACCATTTTCTGTTGGATGTTTCATTTGGAAGGTGCTCTAATGGGAGGTTTTTGTCACTAGATAGAGAGAGCCAGTCTGCACAAATGAAAAAGAATGTGGCAGATATGCAAGAGAAGCACATCCCAGGGCCCTTGCTGTACAGGTGGGAAAGGGCAGATTCCCAGCCTTCTGTCTTTGGAGTTACCAGCAGCTTGTGCTGCACCCCTACCCAAGATGCACATGTGGCCCTCAAGAGACCTCCCTTTTACTCAAGGTTATTTGTGTGGCTGTAGCCACATGGTCCAAGGTTACAACACTTTCAGATTGACTAATGCAAGGCAAAGTGAGCTGGAAGACAAGCTTAGCAAAAATAACAATACGCATTGAAATTAGAGGTCAGAATATGGTGCCTGCTTGCCCACATTGCCAGCAAGTCAGTGCAGTCTCATGGTGATAGTCACTTGCAGTGTGCGCCAGGGCTTTGTAAGGCTCTTGGCTTTGAATGCAAACATATGGTAAGATCAGGTGGCTTCCTCCTTGCCCAGGAAAGAGTGTCTTTAGTCATTAGCTTGTGTAGAGTACACAGAGGGCTCAACTATTCTGGCCTCTTACATGTTCCTTTAAAGAACAGTCAATGGAGTCCTGGCCAGATGGTTCAGTTGGTTGGAGCATTGTCTAGTACGCCAAACAGTCTCAGGTTCAATCCCCAGTCAGGGTACATGCGGAAGGCAGCTGGTCAATGTTTCTCTCTCTCTCCCTTCCTCTCCCTCTAAAATCAATTTAAAAATAAAGAATCAGTGGGCCAGTCACTTTCAGTAAACACTGTCAGTGCGGTAGGATTTCTACTTTGTGCTGATAAGCCTTTTCCAAAATAAGTTACTAATGATGACTTTCAGGGAAGGAGGAGGCTTACAGTAGTGGTCTATGAGGGACACTAATTTCTAAGTTGTACTTTCCTGAACTTTTGATTTGTCTAAGACTACAGTAATAACATTTGTTTCTAAGCACAACATGTAAGCAATGCAACAGCCTTTAATACTGGTGCCACGCTTGATTGTTGGTGTCTCCCTAGTCCTTTTTATTAGTCAGGTCCCCAAATCCACCTCTTCCATCCTGTGATCTCTCAGAAACATCAGGGGCCATCAAGTGGGGTGCCCATTAATGTGTTCTACATGAGACCTGTTTGCTACCAGAGTACTCTGTCTGATCATGTTTAGTTAGCAAAACCAAATGCTCGATGCCACAGAATATATATACTTAACACAGCCCCAAGAAGGACTCATCTATTTTTAGGAAGTTGTTTATTGGGGCTGCCCTAAGGTGTTCATGAATGTATAGGACACAAGTTAAAAGCCATTCATAAGAGTAAGTATGGAAAATTCTAAGCACGTTCAAAAGATGGTGAAATTATTACTATCTTTCAGTGTCTTGGGGGAAGGGGCATTTTAGTTGGGCTTTGGAGGGCAGGTAGGACCTGGCTGGGCAGGAATGGGGCAGGAAGGCCGAGCAGGTAGAACCAGCATGTGCCATGCAAGAGTGAGCTGAGCAGTGGCAGCTGTGTCACCTCAGGGATACAAAGTAGAGCTATATTTGTCCCCAGGACCATAACCCAGAGCTAATTACAAAGCTCTTCTAAGGAGAGCTATGCACTTGTTTTATATGGAATAGATTTCTGGTGCAATATACCATTACTAATAGCACCATATTAGAAAACTTCTCATTTTACTTTCAGTGTAGATCAGGTTTTTGACAGAATCTTTGTCTATATGTGAAAAGTATAAAGGTTGCCTCTATAGCATTTGTACATTTATCTTTATCCAGCTTCACTGATTCTTAAAGTCAGCCAAGATTTCTATTCTAGCTGAGAAATGGTAGAGTGTAGTTGCCTAGGGAAAATAGAGCTATTATAATAATAGGACAAATGTTTATTCAAGTGCCATAACCCCTTTTAAAGAACACAGATCATTTTAGTTGCAACCTCATTACATTGACCAGGCATTTCTATTGCTCTTCATGTGACAAAATTATGTGGCCTATTACTTCATTTTGGAGATCAAAGGAAATGAAAGTCAGAATCTGGGAAAATGGTTTCCTCTGGTTCCTGTATTGCCAAGCTCATATTCATTCACATACAAAAATCCAGGGAGATAATTGGCTAGGAAAAGCACTAGGCTTCCAGGACAATAGAATCAGACAACTTTTCAGGTGATTCTGCCTTTTCCTCCTGGTGTCCCATCCATAGGACTGCTGTCCCATGGTTGCCTCTAGAGACTTTGGAAATGACCAAAAAGGTGATTACCTTCTGTTGTCACATTTGTAAGGCAACCCACTCCATTTTTGACAATGTCTATTACTAAAAAAGTCTTCTTTGTATTGACACAAAAATCTTTTCCTTGATTAACTTTTCCAATTCTGGTTTATATATAGACTTTTGAAGACTGGCCTAAAAACACAGGCACCATGTCTAATCCTGTTTTCAAAAGACAATCTATTCTGAGTTCCAAACAAGTAGTGTATACAAAAATCTTGTGGAGTATAACCTCATTCGTGACTGGAGCAGGTGTGGGAGGCATGCCCCAGGAAGGAGAAGGAGATCAGTATTCACGGGGTCAGTCTGTAGAGTCCGTCTCCTCTCCCCACTGCCCTTTCCCATGTTTCCTGCATGTTGACAATTAGAAACTGCCTAAAAAACTTGAAGAAATTAGTTTACAATGCTGGTTTCCTCATAACTCACTCTTTTTAATTAAATTTATTGGGGCAACATTGGTTAATAACATATAATTTTCAGGTGCACAAATACGTGTTCAGCACCTGAAATCTAGTTTCCTTCCATCATCATGCATTTGACCCTTTTTACCCTCTTCATGGTAAGCACATAGACAATGGAAAGAAAACTGAGCTCCTCTTTTTGTCACTCACATGCCTGGAGAAGTGGGCCAGCAACTGGGTAACATTAGGCAAAGAAGACCTCAGCTCTAGGAGCTGCCCTGTTTTGCTCACACTGCCACCAGAGGCAGACAATCATGATGGCTTAAGAAACTGCCTTCTAGTCAGACAGAGATGAATTTCACCTTGGGCTATATCACTTATTAGCTTTCTGACTTTCTGCAAGTTGTTGAACCTTTATTTTAGTATTTTTTATTGATTATGCTATTACAATTTTCCCAATTCCCCCCTTTATCCCTCCTCCCCCTCCCCCACAATTCTCTGGCATTCCCCTTCCCTTTAGTTCATGTCCATGAATTGTACATATATGTTCTTTGAGTCCTGTTTCCTATACGATTTTTATCTCTCCCCATTTATTTTATACCTACTGATTATGCTTCGTCTTCGCTGTACCTTTTCCCCACTATTCCTCTCTTCCCCCTCCCCACTGAACTCTCTCTGTATGATGTCCATTTCGCTGATTCTGTTCCTATTCTGATTGTTTGCTTAATTTTTGTTTTTCTTTACTTTTAGGTTTATTTATTGATAGTTGTGAGTTTGTTGTCATTTTACTGTTCATATTTTTTATCTTCTTTTTCTGAGATAAGTCCCTTTAACATTTCATATAATAAGGGCTTGGTGATGGTGAAGTCCTTTAACTTGACCTTATCTGGGAAGCATTTCTTCTGCCCTTCCATTTTAAATGAAAAGTTTTGCTGAATAGAGCAGTCTTGGATGTAGGTCCTTGCCTTTCATGACTTGGAATACTTCTTTCCAGCCCCTTCTTGCCTGTAAGGTCTCTTTTGAGAAATCAGCTGATAGCCTTATGGGAACTCCTTTGTAGGTAACTATCTCCTTTTCTCTAACTGCTCTTAGGATTTTCTCTTTCTCTTTAATCTTGAGTAACTTAATGATGATGTGTCTTGGTGTTTTCCTCTTTGGGTCCAACTTCTTTGGGACTCTCTGGGCTTCCTGGATTTCCTGGAAGTCTATTTCCTTCACTAGAATGGGAAAGTTCTCCTTCACTATTTGTTGAACCCTTTAAAGCCTCATTTTTTAAAGCCTGTTTTTCGTCTGCAGAACACAAAGTAAGAATAAATGTGATGAAGCATAGAGGGAGCACACTACTGCTCAGTAAAGTCCATTTATCCTAGACACATACACAGTTAACTGTATTTTCAGACTGTGTCCTTAGTTTCTGAAGGACTGATCACATTCCCATTCCAAGCTATGGGGTAGATAATGTCTTAACTGGCAACTCAGCCAATCACTTTGGGCTAGAGGTATTTTGAAAGTCAGTTGGTTCCACAGTATGAAAGTGGTTCTCCTCATATATGTTTCAGCCATAGCCTTTTGTTTTTCTTGTCAAGGCCAAATGCAGAGTACTTCTTTAGTTTCTTATACTTTTCCTATAATATGCTACAGTTTTCTGTTTGTATGTCAAGCTTTCCTGATCAGATTTGTGTCTGCTGTTTGTGATAGTTACCATTTCTGGCTCATCCCGACATATACATCAGAATATTTATTTCCCAGTATGGTTTTTAAAATATGAAGCTGCAACTTGGAGCAGAACATGTTTTCATTTCTATATATCTTCCTACTTGAAAGGGGAAAAATAATGGAGGGCATTTTTTAAATAAATAAATTAGTGACAATGCTTGCAGATTTTATTGTTTTACTGTGGCAGCCAAATTCTCAGGGTTGAGAATTAATCTGGCATCAGTGCCAGGATGGATGACATCCATGGATGTCATCCTAGATGACATTGGCTTCTGAGATTTTCTCATAAGACTGTTAGGAGTAGAGAGTTGGGGAAAGAGAACCTTTTCCAGTGAGGCTACTTAAGAGAACATTATGGGAAGGCAGCGGTTGAAGGCCAGGGCTTTGAGGACCTATTCGGTCACTTAGTGATGATGACCTCAGACAAGTTTTATTTTTTGTAAGATTTTATTTATTTACTTATAGAGAGAAAAGAAGAGGGGGAGAAAATCATCAATGTGTGAAAGATATATTGATCAGTTGCCTCTCTCTTGCATGTCCCCAATAGGGTACCAGGCCCACAATCCAGGCATGTGCCTTGACTGGGAATCGAACCAGCAATCTTTTGGTTTATAGGCTGACACTCAATCCACTGATGCACACAGCCATAGCCAGACAAGTTTCTTAGGGTTATTAGGAGGACTGAGCTAGATAAAGCATTAGAGCACTTAACATAGTGCATAGCACATAGTAAGGACCCACCTTCTCTCCCATTATTGTACATTTTTAATATTTTTTATTTTAATTGTTGTTCCAGTACAGTTTTCTGTCTTTTAAATTAAAAAAGAGAGAGAGAGAGAGAGAGAGAGACCTTGCTGGCATAAGCACTGCTTATTCTGCTAACCATCAAGTACAGACTTCAAGGAGTTAAAGAATATTAGAGCTTCAAATTACATTTCCATTAGTGGTGATGGATTAGACCAAACCATTCCCATGTTTTTTTATTTAGTCCCCCTTGTGGTCAAAAGCAGACATTTGTGAAGCAATGTGCTGGATTAGAAATGGATTGGGCAAAAACCAGGTTTTTATCTGAGTGCAGCTGCCTGTCTGGGCCTTATAGAAATCAAGACCCCTCTGGCTTCCTTAGTGTAGTGCTAGTGACAATAGAGCTCATGACCTCTGAAGCTCACACTTGCTCACCTGCCTGTCATCTTGTATTCAATCATGCAAGAGTTATTTACTGAGCACTTGCTATATCAGGCATTGTCTTGGCTTTAGGGATACATCAATAAAAAAGGCAAAATTGTCTGCCCTCATGGAACTTACATTCATTTGGGGAGACAGAATATGCCAGTAAATTAGTGTTCAGAGGTGATAAGGGCAGTGGAGAACAAGAAAGGAAGGAAAGCAGAGTATAAGAAATTCTGGAAGTGCAGGGTTCCAAGTTTTAAGTAGGGTCATCAGGGAAGGGCTCACTGAGGAACAGAGACTAGAAGAAATGAAAGATCTCAGAAGTCCAGGCAGAGGGAAGAACAAGCATAAAAGTTCCTGACATAGGAACCAAGCCAGGAGTTTTGGGGGGTAGCACAGTGAAAAGGCCTGTGACAACACTGGAGCCCAGTGAGCAAGTGGCGGAGGCAGTGGAGGGCACAACAGAGGAACTGGCTGGTCAAGTAGGGCCTTATAGGCCAGCTGAGAACATTGGCTTTCACTTCGAGATGAAATGTGTGGAAAGGTTTTGAACAAAGAATTAATATCATGGGATCTTGGGTGTGTACAGGATCACCATGACTGGTGTATTGAGAACAGAACATGAGGACATGTGGAGAGGGTGGCTTTGCCCAAGTGGTAGTGGTAGAGGTGGCAAAGTGTCCTTTTTGTACTTTTCTGAAGTGACTGATTTTTTTTCCAAGATCATGTTCTACTTAATGTTTTCCGCACAACACCCTGTCAAAATTAGACATCTGAATTTTCCCTTTTTGTCTTACTGGTGGCAGTATCACATATGTGTGCAGTGAGGATATTTGAATGTTGAAAGGGAAGTTAATTAAATCACTAATAAAGTGGGTTTCACCCCCTAAATTATCTTAGAAGAAAGTTAGGACCACTGGAAAGAGAACACAACCTCACTATTTGTATAAAAATCTTATAATTGAACACAACATGCATGTTTCTTCTACATATATTTTTACTCACTTAATAATAGGTTCTCTTCTGGCATTAGATGTGATCAGCTCTGGTTTCATGGGCAAAGAGGCATGAGTTCCCCAAAACACCTCATCCCCTCACCACCATCAATTCATAGCCAGATATAGCATAGGCCTTAAGTGATTTCTTCATTATCTGAGTTCTAGCTTCTTCCTGTTTACTTTACACAGGTATGTGTAAAGTATAATGTATATATGTAGGACTATGGTTTTGTTTTTGGTATTTTGAAGATGATGATCCTATATAGAAATTATGCAAAGAAAGTTTTCCCTATCTAAAATAATGGAACTCCTAGAAAGCTAAATTTGTTTAACAGCATAATCATGAGACAGACATGCACTGCTCAGTCACAGGTCAGCATGTAGGTTCACATTTATAGAATAATTGTTAAAACTAGTTTATCTGTGTTCATTCTCATCCAGTAACTTTCAAGGACATTGCCACTATATGGGATCCGAATTTAATATAAGAAGAGATGAACACAAAGATTCATTCTGCATTTATGGAGCTTCCACTTGTACTCACTCACTATAGGCACAGTGACTGGCTTTAAAATTAAAAATTGGGAATTGTGGTCAGACAAGTAGTGATTCTACTTAAAAATGGGAATTAGGACAGAATGTCTGAATGACATGCTGTTTTAGAAAATCAGGCACAGGATGTGGGTGATACTTTGGTGTTGACAAAGTAGGTAAAGGACCTTCTCTCTTCCCACAGGACTCTTTAAATCTTGAGGTACACACAATTAAGAATAAAGGACATGATAATGTGTGGTCAACAGAAATTTTCTGTCAACACATATTAATAATGTACTTGTAGCTTGTTTATAATCTCACACTGACATGATCTTCTTTTAAAATATCTTTTCTTATTAGTTCAGAATTTGATCTATTTCTTTACAGCTGGTTCAGTCTTAGGTCATTGAGGAATGGAAACAAGAGAAGTGGTTTCTCCCCACAGCTCTTCTTGCACTTGGTTGGGCATCTGCTAATGATGCTAATGCTGTTTGTGCTCTTGGCACTCACCCACCTTTGTGCATGTTAACTGGGTCAGCAGAGTTTACATACAAGCAATATCAAATGGGGGTTCCACGGAGGAGATGTGGTATAGAGGGAATCTCACAAACATTAACCTTCTATCACTTTAGCCACTACAGCTGGTTGTGATTTCTAAGTACTTAAATCTTCTCATAAGTGGCTTTGCTGGCCCCAATTCCTAGTAGGTATTCCTATATGATGTCTATTTATATATCTAGGTCACCACTGAAATAAGAGGTGTGAGCTACATCCAGACAGCCTTAACCGCTGGTTTGCTCACTTCTTCCTTTTACATGTTCTTGGAGACTTGAAGTTGGAGTAAGATGCCCCTTATTAGTGTAAATCAAAAACCTAAATGTTGTTTTGAACATTTTCAAGAACTCATCAATAATACTTATAAATAAAAAGTAATACTAAGAGGCTCAGCATAAGCTGCCCTTAAAATTCTGTGGTATACTGGAACATTTCTCAATGCACTAATAAGTGTGGAGTGAAATTCTTCTTTGCCTCTGGGGCCTTTCTTTGGGAATATTTTTTTTAAAGGGAGGAGATCTAAAATCCAGAATCTTGTAGAGTCATATACTGGAAATAAGAAACCAATTAAGGCATGTCCATTCTTTCTTATTTCCTAGTGAGATATGCAAAGTTCCTATTAACATGTTTGGAATTTCCTGTGACCCTTTGTTGAATAATGGAATTAAATATAAGGTGGAACTTCTTGGGCCTTATTTGAAGGGGGTTAATTATTCAAGTAGTAAAAGTCTATTTTAATAACATGCCCTTTATTATTATCTTAGCAGGTGAGAAGCCCTGATCTTCTGTGATAGGCCTATTTCAATGATCTCTACCATGTGCAGACCCATTTTTTAATTCAGAAAGTACTTTCACCATATTGATCAATTTCTACCACTTCTTGGGCCTGTAAGCCATTAGAGATTATTCAATCTCCAACCAGTCATCTGTTTGAGCCACTCTGCACCTACCCAGACTGAGTATGAAATCTAGCCAGCAGAGTCCCTTGGTAAATGCTATTGACTAGTAGTGTGGTCTGCATCCTGACTACTGGTTGGGCTTGATCTTTGCCTTGCTGAGGACCATTTGGGCAATTCAAGGAGACAAATAAAACTGAAGAACTGGAAGTATTCCTGTAGATGTGACTGGGGCCAGACCTGTCATTTCACAGATGAAGAACTAAGTCTCACGTATGCAGCAGGATTGGTGCAAGGTGGTGATTGCATTTTAAAGACCTCTGGGAGAAGGAAGCATTGTATGCTGGACTTAAAACATTCTTGGAGCCATTTTCTATGAAATGATCACCTGCTTTACTACACAGGTGAAGAATATGCTGTGGTTTGGTGGGCCCATAGCCAGAGCTGGAATTCCTGGAATTTTCATAGTGCCATTCAAAGACCTTTACATATTTTCAAAAGCATCAATGATCTGTTAGATAACTTGCACTTCAGACCCTGGCTATATAGTCATTGATAAAATCCAAACAGAAGCTAAAATTTGTGACAAATGACATAACTCCTGGTACTTGAATTCTATTAATTGGCTATAGGATGAAATATTTAAATACAAAATATAATCTTAGTGGACTGTAGTGGGCATATAAATAAGGAGTACCATGTCTGCTCATTGGTATACCTGGGGTCAATGAACTGTGCTGGCATTTTTGTTTTTTTTTTTTTTTTACTCCATACGTCTTTAGAAGAGGAAAAAACAGTCCTTTTTTTCCATGTCTCCTACTTTTCCTATGGGCAACTACCTTCATATATATGTACACTCTGTTCTGCATTTCCTCACTATCCCCTGTCATCCAGTGTTGTCTTGTCATGTTCCAGTGCCCATCTTCCTCAAGCCTTAGTCTTTGTCCTTCCAACCATGCTCTGCTTCTGTTTCCTGAGACACATTGTTCCTTCAGTTGTCACTTCTGGTCTCAACCTTCACTTGCAGCTCTGATTAGCTCCTATATTCTGAACTCCAGTTCCACATCCACGAATGTCATTTAAACATAAAAGTGAGTGAGAAAAGGAGTCAATTGCCTAACATACTTGCCTAGAAAAAAACAGCTCAGAGCATATGTCTTCTCACTCTTAAGATAGCAGTGTCATCCTTATTTAAAAGGAAAGCTGGTTGTCATTCCAGTGAGCTTATGAATTTTAGGATGTCTGCATAAAACTATCACACATGAATTCCTGTGCATAGTCCCTTCCCTCTCCCAGCATCCAGAAATGAGCTGACCTTTCTATTCCCACTGATGATGGTTTTTCAGTCACAGGGAGAAATTCATAGACTTTCTTGTGCTAATTTGCCCAATGGCAAATCTAGAAATATATTTCAGAGTGAATAAACAAGTCAACTTTGAGATTCATATTTGTTGTATAATAGTAGAGATGTGGGAAGCACTGAAAATCAGGTTTGCCCACCTGATCCTACTGAACAGGGTACTGAGGCCCAGAAAGGTGAGCCTGCAAGCACAAAAGGGAATGGGCTCAAGTAAAATACCTGTGGGCATGTGAGAAACCTGAAAGCATAGTATCCCTGGCTCCTTTCTGAGGATCAGAACACTGCAAGGAGAGTAGGAAGACTTTCCAGCACTAGCTCTGTTGACCTGGCAGGAGCAAGAGGAATCATTTATCTCTACTGCCTGGTCCTGCAACATTGTCTTTAGGATGAAAATAAACCTCAGTAAATCTCTTCCAGAGCATTTCTTACATGACTTGGATTATTAGCAAACCCACCTGTCATTTTCTTTCAGTGTAATGTTAAAGTAATGTGAACTATCACACAAAAGCTTCTTTTTTAGTTCTGACCTACCTTCCTTTTTTGATGCTACCATTATAGTTCCTCAGCCTCAGCATCAAGCCTAAATCAGAAGTTACTGGAGGTTCTCTACTGCCCATATATTTTTGAACTGTGCTGTAAGAATACTGATAATGTTGAAATGCCATAAGATGCTGAAAGTAAAACAAGACTGAGAGCCTCAGCCTGGCAACTTCTGGTGGGCACTGGGCTTGCCCTTCTGGCTTGTGGTTAATGTGGGAACTTGTAAGTTAGGGGTGGTGCCTTTACCAGGCCACTCATATCATTTATCTCTGGGACTGAATCTGTTCCCTTCTCAACCACACTATTGGCTGTTTGTTAAATTGATTCTTCTGAGAAAGAAGCAAAACTTCCACAATTAATTTAGAAATATGATATCTTACCTTGGCCGGTGTGGCTCAGTTGCTTGGAGCATCATCCTGTAAAGCCAAAACTCGCAGGTTCAATTCACAGTCAGGTCACATGCTTGGGTTGTAGATTTGGTCCCTGTTTGGGGTGTGTATGGAAGGCAACTGATTGATATTTCTCTCTTGCACATTGATGTTTCTCTTCCTTTTCCCTCTTTCCTCTACCTCTAAAAGAAAAAATAAATAAAATAAAAATAATTTAAAAAAGAAATATGAAGTCTCTGAGGAGCTGAGACACAAAGGTGCCTTGGTGAACTCATTGCACCCAAAAGTTGTAGGGAGATGTCAAAGGAACCTGTCCCTTGCTTTTTACTGTGTGGATGCTTGCCAAGGTACATGCATGAGTGGGTATGTGTGTGTGTTGACAGAAACAAAGGAATAAATCATACAGGTAACAATGACTTTTGCCTTGGCTTATCTTTGTATGTTTCTTATCTTTAGTAAGGAGCATTATTATAGTACTAAAAATGTGAGAAACCACTAGTTTATTGTGTTTTATGGATCTTCAACCCTTTGCTTGTAGCTTTCTTCTCCAATTTCCTAGCAATTTTTTCAAATACTCAACCCAAGTCAACCACCACCACCACCAAATATGATTTTACTCACCTCAGAGTACACTACAGCCCAAACTTTTTCTCCCTTATTTATTTAATCCTTTCTTCTTTGTCCTTCATATTGTTATTTCCCCAGATTGCAGTGCCTGCTCAGATTGGCATCCTTACCATTTCTGGTAGGTAGGTCCTCAAACAGGTTCAGATGGTCTAGTAAGCAGATGGAAAACATGAAACTTTCCCCCTTCTCAAGTCTACAATTGGCTACTTATTTATTCATTCAGCAGACATACTGGACATTGACTATGTGCAAGGCAGAGAGCTTCTGCCCTAAAGGGAATCACAGTACTGAATGTGCATGGGAGGGGGATAAGGCACAGCATGACAATGGCATACTGCAGACCAAGTTCTGTTTAAAGAGGCTGGGAGGAGTGAGTATAGTATACCAAAAGAGTTTAGGTTGTAGACAGGTAGTGATAAGAAGGGTAAGGAATGTAGCTAACAGGGTTATAAAGAACAAATGTTGAGAAGCAATAAAGTATGGGTAGTGCACAGAGAAAAGCCCAGTTTTCTTGGAACTATATAGAATGTACAAAGAGTTATGAGGAAGATGAGGCCAAAGAGGTAGGTTTGGTATGTGCAGAAAGCCTTGCATATGTGGAGTTCAGGCAACCAGACATATCTGGTCCATTAGGAATGTTTGAGTAGTACAAGATCAAACCTGGAGAAGGCATTTTTCTCTCTAGATTGGTCTTAGATTTCTAGCACATGGGTGCTAGAAGGGGCCTACCTATCCCAGTCTCCATGTCATTCAGTGGAGGAGTTCCTTAGAGGATGACCAACTTGGTCAAAGTGCATATGTTAGATGGGTTTTCTCCCAGGTAATATGGTGCCCACAGTGTTGTGTTTGTTTGTGCCCACTGTCAGTCTTTAAAAGGCATCCTTGAGATCAGCAAAAATAGACTTTTTGCCAAAAAAGGAATGTTTTTATATGTTATATTATATGAATATTTTAACAAGTTGATATTATAAGCTTTGTACTTTATGTGAGGAGAGGCTTCATGTACAAAGCAATGGTTACACTTAGAGAAATTATTTTTTTAAAGAAAAGGAATAAAAATTTT
Organism: Carollia perspicillata; assembly: GCA_004027735.1. Classification (NCBI taxonomy): domain Eukaryota; kingdom Metazoa; phylum Chordata; class Mammalia; order Chiroptera; family Phyllostomidae; genus Carollia; species Carollia perspicillata. Next base: position 18,466 of record PVKM010004586.1, read on the forward strand.
ATTACTGTTTACCTCAAAATATGAACCCATGTTAACATTGACATACTACATATATTTGTTATTGTAGTAATTGAACCTTATGAAATCACTGCTCACAGAAATGTAAGATAATATCAGACTCTTAAACTTGGTCAGTAGTGTATATGTTCATTAAAACAATTGCATTCCAATAGTGACTGGCAATAATAATATATAGAATACAGCAGCTCAGTGGAAGTCTGAGATATTATTGAATCTTTGGAAACAATCACAAGAAGTTGTAAGTGTCCAGATGGGATTTATATCCAGCCTATATAACAGTGACTAGTTTATTGACTTTTTGGTTTTTTTTAATACATTTACAATGTGATATTTACAGCTTTTATCAGATAATGCTAGAGTGGGAAATAGGAAAGATTCTGTTTGGTTGCATTTTAACTTACCTCATAGTGTTTACATGATGGAGAAGTTTTGTAAGTATTTGACATTTGAAGGACTCTGTTTTATAAAATAGAGGTTCTGAGATCCAGAGAAATGAATATATTTGGTTGTCAATGAATATTAAGCATTTACGTTGTCCCTGACACTGTTCTAAATATTGTGTAATAAAAAAACAGCTTAATCACTGTCATTTCTACTGAATGTTCAGTGTGTTCTTACCCCTAATGAGTGGAGAGTTGAATCTTAAATTTTGATTCTAGTAGATGAAAAACCTTTTGTTTCTGTTTGGATGAGTATGGCAGAAGCAGCTGTTCGAGGAAGGTACTTTCTTTAGCAACCACCAGGTGTCAGCAGAAGACTTGGAACTCGGACAACGTTTGCGATCTTGGTTTTGTTTATCTCACTAAGGCCATTTCCATTGGAACTTTTGAAAGGCACTACACCTCCACTGGGCCACTGTCTCCTAAATATTAGTGTAAACCTTTTCTCCTCAAGACTGTATCACATCCATTCACCTTTACCTTATGAAAATTGCATTAGTTCTCCAGTCTTTTTCTGATTCTTTCATGGTGATGTTTCTATAACATAGAGAGGCTATTGGGGGTGGCAGTAAGAGATTATCACCAAACTCTTGTTGTTTCCACTGAACCCTTCCCCCAAAATAGGTGGAGCCCACTCTCACCTGATATGGTGAAAGGGGCAAGGTCAATTCTTTTTCCTGCATAGAAAAACAATCTGATGGTGGAGCTTGATGGCTCCAAACTGCAGAAGGAGTTTTCAAAGTATGAAGGAGAGAGACCTTGGCATATTCACTGGTTCAGCTGTCTTGTTCCTCATGTAGCTTGTATCTGGTAGTGTTCACTTACAGATATCATAGAACAGTGAACAGTGTTGATTGACAGGGGAAATGTTGGTGAGATGGTATTGATTTGTATCATACTACTTTTCTCCATTTTCTTATCTAGCCTCCTCAATTGAATTGGAAGACTAGACAGGGAACTGACACATTTGGTCTAGGACATTGGGCAATAGTGTGTGAGCAAACGGGAAGAGCTCCCTTGGATGCCCAGGTGTCTTCTATGAGCCTCATAAGATGTCAGAAATGGCTGCTAAGTTACTAATAAACAAAAGGAAAGACCAGCTAGGGAGATAAAGACAGGGTCAACCACTGATTAGCTTTAGCAGCTAAAGCTGCAGGGGATGGAGAGTAAGGCATAGTAGGCAGCCCCTAGTCTATCTTCTGAAGTAAGGGCCAAATTGACCCAAGGTTCTAGAGTTTAGACATGCTGTGGGAATTTCTTTTGGCCTAATCAGTGAAGTTTGACAAAATACATTACAGTTAATTTCAGGAGTTATTTGGATTCTTCTGTTATTTCATATTAAGTATTGGAAATTAGGTGAGAAATAAATAGGGATTCAAAAATATTTCAAATGTTTTGCTTTTGTAGAGTTTTTGTGAAAATAGTAAAGAAAATCACCTTGTTCCTTAAAACATGCAGGATTTCCTTAAAACATACTATGTATACATGTATACCATTGAGGAAGGTGGCTGACATTCTTACTTGGTTTATACCCAGGTCAGTGTCATGCAGAAGCTCTCAGACCAGACCTGGAATGTCTCTGAAAACTGTATTGGGATGTACTTTTTAAACAGCTTATGAAGTTCTTTATAATAACTTTACTTCTGATTAATGTAGTAAACACTTATGACATTGTGTAAGAGACAGATCTAATTGTACAAAATCAAAGTGTCTTTGTTCTGTGATGGCTTCAGTTAATGATCTTCAACATTTTCTCATGGCTATAGGGAACCCTACAGCAATTGCCAATTTGCTCATGGAAACTTGACTCTTCAGATTTAGGCCATATTGCTTTGTGTCATCACCTCTCTCAGCAGCAGTCTCATGCTTCCTTCTCCTTCCTCCCCCTTTTCAGATCACTGGGGTGATCCTGCTAGGCGTTGGAGTCTGGGGCAAACTCACTCTGGGCACCTATATCTCCCTCATTGCCGAGAACTCCACAAATGCTCCCTATGTCCTCATTGGAACTGGCACCACTATTGTTGTTTTTGGCCTGTTTGGATGCTTTGCTACATGCCGTGGTAGCCCATGGATGTTGAAACTGGTGAGTATATCACAACATCATACCGCTTTTTCAATTCCTTTTTTATAAAAATATAAGTCACATGAAAGCAAAGTGGCCTTTCTCGAAGCCACAGACAAGACCTCAATATTCATTGACTCTAATTTTAGTCCAGACTCTTACATAATCCACCTTCCAATCCCCTAGAGGGAAAAACAACCCCAAACACAGCCTGGCACAAAAAAATCCAGTCCTGGTCCCCTGAGGTAAATGATGAGAAAGCAGTGGCCAGAAATTCCAATAGGCCATTTATATCTTTCTAGCAAGACTCCCTGTTCCAGTTTTGAATTTTTCCTTAGAAATCTCTTCAAGCATGTGATGTACAGCTTTGGTGGGCAAGGCAGCATCCCAACCATAACCAGCCTTTCATCTCCAAGATCCCATTAGGGAAATACTTTCTGCCTCCTTAAGCTTGGCCATGGATGCATGGGCACACTCTTCTGTAAACCTGCACACCCTGGTTCAGTTCTATGTGAGTTGAGCTAAACCAGAGCTTCTCTACTCAACAGAAGGTTGACACAGTGCCAAGTATTGGCTACCAGGACAAATGCTAGGTACCTTTGTAGGCACAGCAGTGATGTTTCCCAAAGAATAAGGGTAGGCTGTTAAAAGGTTTTTACTGTGATTCTTAACTTTTTGGTAAACTAGTTGGCTAAGTCTCTACTCATTGTCTATGCTCTTCATTAATAAGAAATAATATTAAAAGATTTTATAAATAAAACATAGCTAGGGCCTCTCCTCAAAGGAAAATTTTGTTTACAATTATTTATTATGGACGTTTCATTCTGTGAAAGGGGGGAGCAGAGATTCTATAAGTACTTTGTTGCCTATCATTTCTCATTTAGCTATAGGTTGTAGTAACATTTAATATCATCTAGTGACAGATATGGGTGTGAGGGTAAATTACTCTAAAGGAACCACTTTCCAAACTGGCACAGGTCAGTTACTTTGCTGATAACCTCATGGATGTTGTGCTTGATTTGGCCACTTTCTCTTCTGCAGACCATGCAGGAGATCTGCCCTGGTCACCACTGATTCTTTTGGGTTGGTAAAAAGGCCATAGTGAACCCATATTAAGGTACTTCTGCTACTGTTAGCTACCACTCTATGCCAGCACCTTGTGTTTTCCTTCTTATAGTTCTTACCAAGACTAAAATTTATTTTAGTCTAGTGTAGTAGTCTTCAACTTCAGATGCATGCTTAAATCACCTAGGCAGCTTTTTAAGAACACCTTTGCCAGGGCCCTATATCCAGCCAATTGAAACAAAATCTATGGGAGGAGGCTCTGACATGACATTTTCTAAAGAGCTTTCCGGGGGCCCTATTGTACAGCCAGCATTGAGAACCTCTTGTTTAGTACAATGCGTATAGAGGGAAAAATTAACTTCAGATGCATAGAAAAGAAGAATTGGACAAAAAATCCATCTGTCCAAATTTGGACAAAAAAATCCATCTGTCCAAACAAGGATGGAGGAGACCTGGTCATGACATTTGATTGATTCTGACACTTAACTGGCTTATGTCTTTAGTGGCAAGGATGTGTCCACTTTGGGTCTTTTTTCCTCATGTATGAAAGAGTAGTATTGGACTAAATCACTAAGGTTTCCTCCAACCCAAATACTATGGCTGAGGGGAGGTAGAAGAGGGGATGCAGCAATATAATAGTTATCTCTGGCCTCTTCCAAAGGAAGTTTCATACCATGCCACCATTTTCTATCACCTGTGAGCTCATTAGCAGGTGAGCCTTTTGAGGAGTACAAAAGATTTTCTGTTTTGTTTATCTTTTAAAAACTATTATTTAGTTATTTTTTACCTTCCAGATGCTGTCCTGGGTGTATACTACATTTTATTTATTCCTTACCATTACCATGAAGTATAGGTTGTATTTTCATGTTACAGGATAAAGACTTTGAGGTTAAATAACCTGCCAAGGTTCACGAAGCTAATATGTGGAGAGCTGGGATTGAAACCCATATATGTCTCTTTCCAGAACCAGGGTAGTTTTTACTATGGTGTTTTCATTTGTAGAAAACTTGAACCCTACCACCTGTATTTAGCACAAGCTCTTCCCAATAGACTTTTGGCCAAGGTCTTATGAAAGAGAAGGAGTTGTTCTCTGGAAGGTCCTAGAAGTAGGGAATTTCCCAAAGCAGGAAATTGCTTATCTTGCTGACAGGAGAGGAAGTCACTTGATTGTCAGTCTAGAATTATACGGTCCTCGTTTAACCTCATAAATGGCAAAACAACTATTTTTACTTTATGGAGGTATGGAGACGCTGCCTCTTTTCTAAGAGTTAGTCCATAGAAAAGCTATGGCTCAAACCTAGGAGGACTTCTGATGGAATCTAGGCCTGGTGTGAGACTCTCCCTAAAGTAAAGTGTGCTTTTAATTGCATTTTGGACCAGATAGAGAGAGAGAGAGAGAAGTTGTGTACATGGGACATTCTTCTTATAAGTGTATGTTTGATGTTGATATTTTACTGACCATGCTTTAAGTGTGTGTACAGACTTTTGTTGATATTTCAAATGAAACTGGCATTTTAAGCCAGTATTTCTTCCTTTTAATATATGTACCACTAGCTGAGAAAAATAATTTATGATTTTCTGTATATGTATACTTTACAGGACATATGTATACTTTACAAATAAGTCATATGGCCATGTGCAGTCTATCTAAATTTCACAGCATCATCTAGGGAAATTCCAGACATTGAGGACTATTGGATTTTATTTTGAGATTAGAAGAATCAGATTGAAAGACATATGCTTTGTAGGAAATAAATCAATTCTCTTTCTTTTTATCTGCTTTTCAAAGTCACAAAAAATGGAAACCTTTAATGTCTCATAAGTACCATGTAATGTACCTGAACTTAGGGATGTACCTGCACACACACACAAAATCAACTTGGAATGTACAGGAAGCATTAAATGAGCACAAAGCACTGTGGGTTTTAGGAACTTGCAAACATTGTTAGTCAGTAGTGTAGCATATTTGCTTTTTAAAAAGCTATCAACTCCATGTAGTATGTAGAACAGGAAAGGTAAATAGCCTACTGGCCACTGCTGTGGATGCTGCATTTGGGCCTGATCACCACTTTCAGGAAGGGGGTCAACCTGTGTACATACTGATCTTTCTGTGAGGATGGGAGGAATCTAATTCCAAAGGAAGACATTTCATATAAAACATGCTTAAGGAAACTGGAGAGGTTTGCCTGAATGGAGAAAAGCCATAGGATTGCACCATGGCTGTGTTTGCATATATGAAGGCCTGTTATGTAGAAGAGAGGTTAGGCTGATTCTTATACCTCCTGAAAGCAGAGCCAACACCAGCAAGTAGAAGTTATAAGCAGACAGACTATGGCCAAGGGAAACAAAGCCTGTCTAGCAGTTGAAACAGTTTGAAAACTGAATGAGCTGCAAGGGCTGGATAGGTAGAGCTGGGCTTTCAGATGCTAGGTGAAATGTGCATACAGATTTCAGATGACCATAAGAAAGGTGATGTGAAGGACTTCCAAACATGGTGAAACGGTGTCCTGTGACCTTCAGAGTACTTTCTAGCTCAAGAATTCTAACATTAATAATAACAAATACCTTAGTTATAAAAGCTCTCCCAGATTTCTCCTAGTTGAGCCAAACTGAAAAGCATGATACTAGTCCTTGACTGAGCTCTCCTTAGCGTGTCTGCTCCAAAATGCTTCTTCATAGTAAACAGACACATTCCTGTATTGAGGCTCATGTGGGTAAATCTGGAAAAGAGTATTTTCATTTTTAAACTTTTCCTAAACTTTGTCTAGGGAATAGGAGGATTTGTCTACTTCTCCATGACAAAAAGTAATCTACCCCAAACAAATGCTCTTCTTTGTGTTGATATATTTGACTTTGTCCTTGTCCACTTGATTTTCAGTATGCCATGTTTCTGTCCCTGGTGTTCCTGGCTGAGCTTGTAGCTGGCATTTCAGGGTTTGTGTTTCGTCATGAGGTGAGTATACACAAAGTGGATCACTCATTTAAAGGGTCTTTGGGGGAAGGAATTGAAATATCTCCAGGGGTATCACTATTTTCCAAATGTCACATAATATGTGCTGAAATGCCAATAAATTTCTAAATGCAGGAATTTCACCAAACTTCAAAACTTAGTTGTTGAATCTCAACCTGTTTCTTTATATAGCTATTACATAAAATGATTCTCCACCTTGTACTAAAGCAATAACCTTCTATGTAGATTAAATATTCCTTTTTTTAAAGGAAAAGTTACTATTTTATAGTCACTTCAGCAAGGCACAGGTATACCTACATAACAGGATTTCTGAGATTGTGAAGGCAAGCCAAACTAGTTGTGGCCCACAGGCAAAGTGCTAGATTTCCCCAAAGCAGCCTGTGCTCTATTCTCTACTCCCCATATCTCCTGGGGGCACCCCTGCCACCTGGGGCTAAAATCTATATCCACTAGTGAGGAGCCCAACTGCTTTGTATGGCAGTAAGGGAAAAGGACAAAAGGCAGCCATGATCCAAAACATCTACAGCTCTTTGTTCTTAATTCACATGTAAAATTTTTTTTTATTTCTAAAGCTCAGGAAAAATAATTTTGAACACTGTTTTGTGATCCTAACCTCTAGTTTCAAGAATACTGATGGCTGTACTGTGTCATGCATGGCCATCCTTCCATGTACTGTCACTGTAGCTGCTACACTGTCAAATGTAAACATTCTCATGCTGCTTGTAGCCACCATGGTAGCACTTTTAAGATGTATATATTGATGATAGGTTAGAAAGTGTGTACCCTACAGTAAAGTTCTGGTTTCAGCTCAGAAAAAAATCCTGTATTATTGTATTACTGTATCCTGTAAATAGCAGTAAAGTCAGAAGTAGACATGCATGTGTTAGAAAGGGACAGCATAACAAGATATAGGTGGAAAACACACTGAAGTACTATTCTTATGGCTCTTGGAAGGCTAACATCATTTGTCTTAGAACCTGCTTTTGTGCTCAGCCAAATTAAGTTCTCATTGAGCCTGCTTAGTGCACTTTCTGCCCCCTTTCCCTTTTGACCTGGTTTTTCCCCTTACAAGAGTTGGTATCTTGAAGCTAATTTCTAGAACCTATTTCGTATGTGCACTGCATCTGGAATTAGATGCCCCATTCTTATTCTTAGGTGGGGTGAAATCTGATGACATCACAGCTGCACAGCCCTAGAGGTGCCCCCAATGCATGTGTGAACTCCAGGGACAGCCTGGCTGGCTCCCACCTGACCCCTTGCTCACCTTTCTCCCGTGTACTGCTGTGACTGGGCTGCATGTACTGGGTTTTCTCTTAAAAAACTGATACCTAGAGCCTGCACATCCTTATCACCTAACCTCTTTTCAACTCAAACACTTAGTGAAGTGGTGAGTGGGGGTTGCAATGTCACTCTTTGTCCACCAGTACTGATTTTGAATTTGGCTAAACAATCAAACACACATGATGACAACAGATGACATTTTGCATGGTTCAGTCACAAGGACATAGGAAAGGAAGCACAGCTTGCCACCAGGGCGGCAACAGGTTTGTTTCTTCATCAAGAGTCCTGAAAGTAGTCTGGGGTCTGTTCCATGGACACCTGCCCTAAGAGACAATGCAGGTGGAAGTGAGAGGATACAGCTGGGTATGAAAGCCACCTTGGCTTAGGAGCTCCATACAACCAGTGTCTCCTTATCTCTTGTAACTGTCCCATGGGCATAGTCTCCAGTATCTCATCAAGAGGCATGGGTAGATAAGAAAGTCACCATATTAAATCTTAAGCTTCCTACCAGGTAATATTTGTTGCCATTCCAATTCAGAATAATTTCACTAGTCAGAGCAGTTTTAACATAAGCAGAGTTGCCTAGTAACACATCTGACATGCCACCTTCAGCAGGTTTCTAGGAACAAAACTTGAAAGTTAACCCAGGGTCAAACGTGTTTGAAGAAGAGGAGAAAGGGTTTTGTTAACCATCTATTAACAAGAAAAATTCATGTTCATTAGCTTCTTTTTTTGCCTCAATAAGGACAGGTAAGTGAAAGTTGGTTTCGCCCCACTCCTATTTGCTAGAATAGGCATGTTTCTTGTCAGAACATCAGTCTTCCTGCCCCTCTCAATGGCCTGTCCTTGGTCATTCTTCTGAGTAAAGACAGGAAAAGTTATAGAAAGAAAGATAGGCATTAATCAATTCAAAGAAATTAGCTAGAAAATCCATGTCTGAGGTTTGGCAGTTCGCCATCACGGCCCTTTTAAAACTGACCAGCCACTTCAGGGAATCATTTAATGAGGTAGGCTTCCTCTGGATTAGGGATAAAGAGAGCAATTTCTTTTACATTCCTGAGCTAATAAACCACTTGGCAAATTTTCTAAGCCCTTTTGTCTCAGAAAACAGAGCATTCACCCTCTAGCTTAAATTTAATCAGACTTTTAGAAGAGGCTATTTTGGGGTAGAAGTTGGTAAGAATCTGCATCTATTTGGGCTGCAGTGAACCAGAACCCTGTTCCTGCTGGTCTTCCACAGATTAAGGACACCTTCCTGAGGACTTATACGGATGCCATGCAGAATTACAATGGCAATGATGAGAGGAGCCGGGCGGTGGACCATGTGCAGCGCAGCGTAAGTTCTTGGGAAGGAGATGGAGCTAGAAACTGCCTGTGAGGTCTGGTGTTAGACTTTTGTACTGCTGTGGATTCCTGTTCTCTAACTTTTGGTCCCATTCCATACCCAAAGATTGATATCCATTATTTTTCCAGGGTCCACTTATCCAGGTATTTAGTGTTGAGAAGCAGCACTGCTTCTGGTTTGCTTTTTATAAGCAAGGATTGTGAGCAAGTTTGCCCTTCAAACCTGAAGCCTTGGAAAGGAGATAGGCAGTGAGTGTGTGATAGCCTTGCTTAGAGTTGGTTCCCAAAGCTTGGAGTTCTGGAAGTATTGTCTTTAGTCTGGGTGAAGAACTCAAGTAAACTGCCTTTGCTGGTTTGTAGCATGTAATGGTGATGGAGAGTGGACCATGGCAGGGTCCACTGAGGGTCTGACAGGTGTGTGAATGTCCAAGGTCGCCTGGTCCTTTACAAAAGAAGTGAGGAAAATAGAAGTTTCCTGCCTAGAGGCACTCAGGAGGACAGGGGCTGGTGCTGAAGCCTCATGTCCATCAGGATCACCTGGGGACATTGTTGGTTTGGGGGTGCTTTTGGCTTTGTTTTACATCGCAAGCGGCATTTTAATTTTGGGTGGTAATTTATTTTGATAAAATTTCAAACTTATCCAGAAAAATTGCAAGAATAGTACAAGGATCTGTGTAACTTTTTCTCAGATTCACTACTTAATTAAATTTTTGCTCCATTTGCTTTAATATTCTGTATGTTAGCGGTTGGCAAATATTTTCTGTAAAGGGTCATATAGTAACTATTTGAGGATTGAGTGCCATGTGGTCTCTGTTACAATTACTCAACTCTGCCTCTGTCACACAGCAGCCATCATAGGGAACATATAAACAAAGATGCCTGGCTGTGTCCCAATAAAACTTGATTTATAAAACCAGGCAGCTGGTGGTCTGTAGTTTACCCACACCAACTCTCTTTCTTCCACTATGTGCATCTTTTCCCCCCAAACCACTTATTCATTTATTAGTATAGATTATTTGAGGAGCTTTTAAAAAACCATTTTTTTGCCCTGGCTTCTTCAACAATCCTGATTGAGTTGATCTATATATGTACATGTAGACCTTTAACAGCGCCCAGCTCACACAGGTGATTTTGATGCCTAGTCAGGCTACTGTTTTGCTTTAAGGCAGTCATAAAAAAAGCCAACACAATGTGTCATCTAGGACTAACTTTCTTCCTTGAGTTCAAATGCGTTTCCCAGTGAGAATAATTGCTAGTGGAGCTTCATCTCATCTTTACTGACCAAAGCTGTACCTGTTGACTCAGAGTCTTGGCCTGTGTTTCTCTTTAAAACTTTGCAAGACAGTGAGTGAGGAGACCACATAGTCTTTGATCCACCACACTTGATTCTTTTCCTTTCCCTGTTAACAGCTGAGCTGCTGTGGTGTACAGAACTACACCAACTGGAGCACCAGCTCCTACTTCCCAGAGCATGGCATCCCTCCGAGTTGCTGCATGAATGACACTGATTGCAATCCCCAAGATCTGCACAATCTGACTGTGGCTGCCACAAAAGTTAACCAGAAGGTACTTGCTTCCTTTTAGTCCTGATGGGATTAGTGGTGAATGTTTGGGGAGGGCTTTATTGTTTCAGTGAGCTTATGATAAGTAGACTAGAAATGGTAGTCTAGGAAAGAGTCAAGAATCTTCCTTTGTGGTCCTTTATGGCCTGAGGGAGACACTTGAGGCTGCTTACTTCTAAGAAGAAGGCTGTGACTCAGCTCAGCCCAGCATTCCTCTCTCAGCAAAAATCTGCCAGGTATAGTTACAAAGGTTTAGTAAGTGTTTTCTGTTAACCCTGGTGCTTCTGGCTTTCTTCTTTCTGGGTGTCTTTCTTCTGCTTAATATATCTTAGAAACATGAAATTATTCACAGCTGGGTGTCAGTCTTTAACAGGAAGGGGTAATAGAGTTGACAGACAGCATGTGCTTCTGTTGGAGTGTGACTTTTATTTTAGGGAATTCTCTGCTATAGGAAAAGAAATCAATTCCTATTCAACTCACTGTCACATTCTCACTCCAAAAGAAATTAGAGAGAGGAAAAAACTGGCTAAAAGATATTTGAAAGTTAGTATACAGAGGAATTGAGGAATATGAAATTTCAGTAGTCAGAGAAAAGGAATATCAATTTTGTATTCTGCTTTAACAGAGAATATGTTGAAGACATGATACAAGTGCATGTGAAGGCTATCTATATTCTTAAATGTTTAGAGAAAAGCCAGATAGAAAATATATTTTGGTAAACAAGAGGGAGAATAAAACCCTACTATTGAGTTTACCTGTGGTTATGTGGCCATCAGGTAAATTTTCTAAGATAAAATACTATTCTTCAAAGTGTTATGTGGTCTGGGCCAACTACTGAATAATTCATAGAAGGTAGACATTCTCTCAAGATTGGAATGTTAAAAGATTGGTTTCTCTATATTACTCATTTAATGTTGGTATTTATAGCATAAATACTGCAACACATGTTGTCATTCTAGAAGTTCATTTTGTCATGCAGGGCTTATGACTTTGCTAAAGTAAGAGGTTCAGTATTGACAGCTTCTTGCGTTGGATAAGAGGACATCTGCTCCTACTGGAATTTTCTTTTTTTATTGTTGTTCAATTACAGTTGTCCCCATTATTCCCCCATTACTCTCCTCTGCTCTACCTACCCCCACCTCTCACATTCAATCCTGCCCCCCATTGTTTTTGTCCAAGTTTGAAGCCCATTTGCCTCTCATCAATGAGGTAACTCCTGCTTTCTCCATGGACAACCCCACTAAGCACTCATTCATTTCAGTATGCTGTCAATTTATGAAGTGCCAAGCTTACTTAGCATGTAGTGGGTACTCCAATTTCATAAAAGGCATAAAGTGCTTCATGACAGGGAGATATTTGCATAGCGGAGCCTCAGGAGGTCATTTGTAGAAGCAGCAACCCTCAACCTTTGATAAAAGTCTCCTTTTACACCCAAACTTCCTTTTCTTCTGTGAAAGTTGAGGGTCTAGAAATCCAGAAAATGGGGTCTAGAATCAGACTCCAATTTAAATTTTGGCTCAGCCACTTGCTGGTCATGAAATATTGATTAAATTCCTTAATCTTTCTCAGTCTTGTTTTTCTAATCTGTAAAATGGAGATAATAGTTCTTGCCCTTAGAATTGATTTGAGGATTGAATGAGATAAAGTATCTAAAGCATGGTGCCTGGTACAGAGTAAGTACACAATAAATGTTAACTGTAATGTTAAATGTTACCTGTAATATAAACGCCATGACAATGATGGTGAAGTTTGCTTCCACTCCACCACGCTGTTGGCTCTTATAAATGATGTAGCCAGTAGGAAGGATCTTTTGTTAGTATTCAAAAGCAAATTTAGAGACATATCCTGTAGTGCATCTCTATAGTCTTTACAGTTATTCCCAGAAAGAATGATATGATAGCATTTTTTCCTTTCATTGATAAACTACAAATTGACCTCATTCCCTGCCCCTACCTCTCTCCATAATCCTACTTCACATTTTCCTGAGCACCTTAGCTTCTCTCTCACTTTCCTTATACTTGTCAACCTGGCTCCCTGAGAGGAGAGAAAGTAAGTGAAAACTGAAATTTTTCTACTGAGTTTCATTAGATATTCTCATTTAATGCCCACATGAACCTCTGAGACATATTACTTCTTAGGTCAGAGTCTCAGAGGCCTCATCTATAAAAGGTGGGAGAGGGGGATGGGATGGAGATAGTAATAGATGCTCATAGAGGTAAGCCCCCTCCCCTCTCCTGACTCTCTTTCCCAGAAGGCTTAATTACTGCCACAATCTAGTAATATATAACCCTGTTATATAGAATAAATGCATTATAAATCCCTGTACATCTTTTGGTATCTTGAACCCTCTGTTCTAAAAACACAGAAAGATGACTCTGGGCTTTTATCCAACAGCCTGAGAAACCTACCTTGTATACATAACTGGAACAGAACAGGAAGGAGGTGAGAACGGTTAAGTAGGATATTCATTGTATTGTTTAAGGAACAGATTTTATTTTGTTTTTTGTTAGCAGGATGATGAAATGTCTACAGATTAAGTTGGCCAATAGCATTGACTGAATTCCTCCTCCATAGGAATTCCTTGCCTTTTTTTTTTTTTTTTTTTTTGAGAACAAGGGCAAGAAGAAGAGACAGTTATTCTTATTGGCAGCTACTGAGATACTGCTTCCCAGAACCTGTCTGGGACTGTCTATTCCCAATATTGAAAATCTGCCACTTATAGATGTTTTTCATTGGTGACTATATTGATTTAGACATGCTGAGAGAGTTATCAAATTACCTGTTCTGTTTCTGGGTGTTTCCAGGGACACATAGCAGGCTGCTATAGGTTTGTCTCACACCTGACAACCAGGCTTTCATTTTAGGAAATTAAAAGAGATAGTTGTGGGTGATAAGATCATGGTTTAGTGGAGAACTTAGGTAGAATGCAAACATGACCTGTGGTTATGTATCAAAGCAGTTCCCACAGTCTGCAGATCTATGCTGAGATCTGGAAAATGGACTTGTGGGTCCATGTGGTAAACAAGAGAGGTGAATCTAGAGATGGAATGCATTTATTTCAACTTTAGTCTTGTATTGTTTAAACAACAAGAAAGCTAACTTAACTTTCATCTTCTCATTTTAAGTAACCTTCTTCCTGATATAATTTGCTAGTTTACTTTATTATTTGGAATTTTAAAAAATAGTGGAGGAAATTTTCTTAGAGAGCAGTGCTTCCCAAACTTTAACAAGCACCTGAAACATATGGAGATATTAACATTCATTGAAAGTTATTCAAAACAAATAGGGATTTAGCAGATCCTAATTCTGAGTTCTGGAGTGGAGCCTAGAATCTGCATTTCTAACTAATTCACAGGTGCTGCTGTTCATGGAAGAACCCCATTTTGAGAAGCAACATTTAGAGAGAATGATCGTGCCAGAATTGTATTAATGCCACTTACTTCATTTTTTTTTTTTGGTTTCTGTTACTGGTTGGATTGGGCTTATCAAGAAAAAGGTGGCTGCCCTGGCTGGTGTGGCTCAGTGGGTAGAGTACTGGCCTGCGAACCAAAGGGTCACCTGTTTGATTCCCAGTCAGAGCATGTGCCTGGATTGCAGGCCAGGTCCCCAGTTGGGGGTGCATGAGAGGCAACCACCCACTGATGTTTCTCTCCCTTTCTTTCTCCCTCTCTTCCCCTCTTTCTAAAAACAATTAAATAAAATCTTTTTAAAGATTATGTGGCTGACTGAACTATCCTAAAATGGGTTATAAATCATACATCAGAAAAGTATATTCAACTTACATGTAGAATTGGAGATCATAGGAAAGAAAAGTTTATGCCAAATTATTTTGCAGAGTAAGATAATGTACCTCACTTCTCTCTACCTTTTACTATTGAGTTCGTGTTTCCATATTTTAAGCTGAACTAACTCTGCTGCTGGTCTGAACTTCATTCTTCTACCTAATCATCGACCACCACTGTGGGGAGAAGATACAGTAATGATGGCCAGCACAGCAAAACATTATCATAGCTATTACCATTTGGGAAAGAGTTAGAATAGTCACTTCCCTTCTCACTTTGAATTCTTCCTAACCAAAACTGCTCTCCCTCCCACTGTCTTTTGAAAATTAGGGTAATATATAGTTTCACTAGTAAAAATGAAGTCAGCAAGCAAGTTTCTACTATAAAGAGAGGATCCAATTTCAGAACTCCCCATGGCAATAATGTATTTCCTTTCACACCCCTTCCCTGGCCTTCAAATTTATGTCAGGTAACTAAGGAGTATAGTTTGTCCATTGCATTGAAAACATGTGTCAAAACTCTGTTGCTAAGTTAATGCATCTTTTTCTTTGCAAACAGACTGTGAATGCATAAAATATCACTTATTAGAAGATACAGCATTGGCAGAATTTTTACAAGCTATGAGAAATGTTAAATTGTTAAATTTTGAATTTAAAAAGGGGAGACATGTTTCTTTTGGTTCTTTAGATGTTTTGACCATTTAGTGTGTGTTCCGTGATAAACAAGAGTCCCTTTTACTCTGTTATGAATTAATGTCTTGATTTTTCATAGACTTTACACAATTCAAGTTAAAGGTCTTTTTCAGAAAACTGGAAAACAACCAGGTCTTCCAACAAGCTGAATATGTCAGAAGTCTAGGTTGATTTGGCCCAATTACAAAATGAATATACATATAAATTCATTCTCATTCTCTCTTTCTCTCTCTTCTTTTTCTCTCTCTCCCTTTCTTTACCCTCTCATCCTCTCCCTTCCTCTCCCTCTTTGTCCTTCCCTTGTTCCCTCCTTCCTGCTTCCTCCTCTCTCTCTCCTCTTCTGTTTGACATGTGGGGCTTTTATCAGGAAGAGTTTTTTTACTTTGCATTATGGGTGATGTACAAAGTTTGATGTTTCCTACTTGTACTAGATTAATAAAGTGTAATTCAGAATAACAGGGAAGAAACTTGTTTAGCAATATTTTTTAACTCCAACCAGATTGTTTCTTTTAAAGAAATGTAGTTAATTTTAAACAAACATTGAAATTGGTAAAATTAGTGTTGGTTTTAATCACAACATTTAGAGATTTCATAATATGTTAAAGGAAAGTTCCCTTCATTTTATGGATAAAGGTGTTGACATCCAGAAAGGAGAAGTGATTTGTTCAATATGGAAAAGACTCTGGAACTTAGATTTTTTTCCCTATTAAAAAAATAGTCTCCTTTGGAAGAACACTAAAATGCCATAAACTTGGCCAGCATTCAAACACATCCCTCTGACCAGATGATTTCACTTCATCAAAGGTTTTGCTATTTGTTGTCAAAATGCTTTTAACTATGATTATGATGCTGAGTTTTTCTGTTCAAGGACGTGGAATGCCTTTTCATCTGTTCAAGTCAATTTTTGTAACTCTATAGTGTTTGTTTCATAGATCTTGCTGATTTATTGCTAAATTTAATTCTACTACTGAAATATTTGTGGATGAATATACAGTTAATCTTTGAACAATGGGGGATTAATTATGTAGGTTCACATGTACATGGATGTTTTTTCAATAAACACCTGTACTGTTTTTGACCATGTCTGGGAGTCCATGGATACAGAATTCCAACAGTATGCATTGATCTAATATGCAGTTTTATATAGGGGACTTGAGCATCCTTGGATTTGGGTATCTGCAGGGGGTTCTGAAACCAATCCCCTGAGAATACCAAGTGACAACTTAAGTTTTAGGGGAATCAAAAGTTATACATGGATTTTTCACTATGCATGGGTTTATGCCCCAACCACTGTGTTGTTCAAGAGTCAACCATATATATATTGGACTTTAAAATAATCAAGCCAGGGGATGAGAGTTGGGGAGATTTAAATGAGAAAAGATTAGCTGTATGTTAATTATGATGTTAGAGGAAGGTTGACTTGGGGGCTCATTGTACTACTCTCTCTACTTTTCTTATATGTTGGAAATTTTCATTATATTTTTAAGTAAAAAAAAAAAAAGAAGAATGCTGGCAAGTTTCTAGAGTGAGTTACAAAACTTAACAAAGTCCAATCTGGCCTGGGTAAAACATGTCTCTGAGATTGTCTCTCTCTGCATCCAGGGTTGTTATGATCTGGTGACCAGTTTCATGGAGACTAACATGGGAATCATCGCTGGAGTGGCTTTTGGAATCGCATTCTCCCAGGTAACCTACATAATCATGTGATCCAGTCAAGCATTTCCCCTGTCCTGCTGTCCTTTCCTTCCCTGGTCTCCAGACTCTGTGCCTGCCTTCCTGTGTCTTGGGAAAGGCTGATAGATGGGGTCAGAGCTCCTTGCTCGTTAGTCCTCAGGTCATCTGTTTATTGATTTTCCTTTTTCAACTTAAATGAAGTTTTGCCATCAAGGGAATATCAGTTACAGTTCAACTAATGACTAGCCTCAGAAAAACAACTTGCCTCTTCTGTAGGTCAAATAGAGGTTAACTGAACAAAATGCTGCCTTAATTGGAGCATAAACAACTCCAAACATCAAATGTTGGATCTGGATTTGGGAGGAAGCTTTTTTCCTGGTTGACCTATCCCTTTTCTGTTCTTAATTCCTATAGATTATGCATGAGATCTCTCCCTTTTTAAAAAGCCTAAATTTAACTAACTTCATTTTGTGATCATCATTTTAATCTCTAGGCTTGGCTGTTGTTTCTTAAGAGAAAACTGAATTTTTATATGTTATATTTTATATTATTTTATCTCTATCCACCCTCTAAAAACAGTGGGAGGAGTAATTATGCAAGCTAAGTGAGCCACACATTTCAAGATGGAACAAGATTAAGCTAAATATAAAATTTTGTCCACCTCCACCAGGCACTGTACTGTCCCACAGGCTTTTGATCTCCTTGCTAAATTATATGTTGCTATTATAATATTGCTATGGGTGGAAGAATTGGCATTCATACTTAATTAACCAAATAAAAACTTCATGCTTAACTTAGAATTTTTTCAGACCAACAGATGATTATTTTTCTAACAAAGCCTAATTAATGTTATTTCAGTAATATGTCCACAGTGCTAATTTCACCTGTCCAAATTCTATGTTGGCTCTCTCAGACAATAATTACATTTTCCCCACCACTCTGTATGGCTTTCTTTCCCACTGAACAGTACAGATGCACTTTGATCTTATTCAAGTCTAAAGTGTTTTTATTAAGATATGGCATATGCAGAAAAGTATATAACTTATAAGTATACAGTTTAATAAATTATCAGAAAATGAACATACTCATGTAACTGTCACTTAGATGAAGGAATTTAACATTAGCCTGGTAGTTTTTGCAAACAGAGGACTTCGCCTTAGATAAGTTGAAAACTTTTCTTCCAAGCAGGTTCAAAACCTGCATGACATTTCATTTCACAAGAGCATGTGGACTCAGCCGACAGGGCTGTGTATTTCTTGTGGCAGTTCCAAAATTCTTTGACCATACTTTACTTTTTCCAGCTCATGAAGTGAGTAAAACCTCAATACACACACAGACAAACTAGAGTGGTGTCAGAAACAGTTCCAATTAACTCAGTCTCCAGAGGCATTTCAGAGGAAGTTATTGCCCTGAACTTTCTTTGGGTTGCTATCATGTTTCACTAATAATATTTCAGTAATATATCTTTAATGGCCAGGGGACATTTTAGAGGATCCCAGACTTATGTCTGATGCAGATGTGCAGGATGTACTGGACAGCTTGCACATACAGTTTATTTTACAAATATATGAGCAGCATCAGGTTCAGACCTGCCTACAGGACAGACTTATCCTGGGTGCTTGAGAAGAACTGTCCCCTGGGAATAAAGAACATTGTTTGAGGAAGGAATGTCTCCTCTAGTGGCTATCCTAGGACCATAAAGGGACATGATGCCAGTAGCGTGTGTGAGGAGAAGAGATCTTCAAAGAACCTGGAATCTCATGGATGAAACATCTTATCACCCAAGATTATTCCCATGTGGCCATGAGGGGATGGGTTGATAATCATATTTTCATTAGTGAAGTGACCAATTCATAAAGAACCTTATTAATACCTCTCCCCCATTTCTTTCTCACATATCCCCATGAAGGGATTTGTGCTTAGGCAAGTGGTTACCTAGCCTAGTAAGGGTTAATCACTCTGTGATACCTTGAAGAAGTCCCTCACATGGGAATTGGTGATTTCCTCTGTGGCCCTCTGAGGCAGTGAGAGAGGGACTTTGGCTCCAAGGAACCCCCAAACAGAAACTCTCTTCAGAGAGTTTAAGTCTCATAAGGTATCACATAGTTGTTGGGAAAAGAGAACTAAAGCACAAAGCCCAATGACATTGCACAGTCAGTACCATTCACTCACATGGCCATCCAGATACAGTGGGGAAGACATGAGTCTTGTTATGCTCAGCCTCTCTGGAGCAGGGAGAGGAATAGCCATGGATACATTTTATTAGCCAGTTGTGCTAGGAACTGCAATGTTTAATGGTGCCATCAGCCTCAGGGTTCCTGTAAGCTGAAGTTGAATTCTAAATGCCAGTAGATGCAGGGCCTCTCTGGGACAATGGTGGCCACTTATCAGATGCCTGTTCAAGAATAACCAGCCGTACGGATCCTGGTCAGTGACCTAGAACCAAAGATTTAGCCACACATGTTCAAAAATTGTAGGACACATGTAACAGTAAAACTTAGCAAATATTGGCTAATGTCTTAGCCTTCCTATAATAAAGCAATCTCTACTGAGTAGAAGCTGCAGAGAGACCAAAATACATTGGAAAGAACAGAACTCTCTCTCTCCATCCCTTCATTCTTCTCTCCACCTTTCCTCATCTGCCTTCCACTTTATCCTTGTCCATTTCCTCACCGGCTCTTGTGACCTCTGTGCTATGATCTGTTGGAACAAACTGGCTTTGCACATCTATTGTCTCAGAAATTAAAGGTAGTATAAAGTACAAAGAAAACTCAGGTGAGTCTAGCCTTTGCATAGACTGTGCAAGAACTTTGTCCCTCTTGCTTAATTCAGCTAACGTAAAGCAGTTAAATTTTGTTTGTAGACAGCAGGGTTCTGGCAGGCTTTTAATACTTCTCTCCATAAATTCCTATTGCCTTGGTCCTCAAAGAAAAGCCCGTTTGTCTGGACTTGATGGGCAGATCCTACTGCCCTATAAATTTATAGCAGGAGGTTGAATGTGTTTTGATAGGGTACCTCCTCCCTGCTTTTGTGTGGGTGGCTACTCTTTTACTCAAGAAGGCTTGGGGAGACACATACCATGGGGACTTATTACCTCCCCTGCCCCCAGCATGGCCTAAAAGCCAAGGGTGAGGGTGTCCAAGTCTGGACACTTGCGTTACTCCATTTTTGATACTGCTTCCCATCTTGGTTGTCCTTTTACTCTGTGTGTGTGTGTGTGTGTGTGTGTGTGTGTGTGTGTGTGTGTGTGTGTGTTAGTGATAGGTGTCTTCTGAGACTGTATTTAGCAATTCCATATCTAATGTAAATATACATAGGGCTTCGCTAAACTTGGAACTTGTTAGGCTGGATTAATCCCTTACATCACCAAATATTATACTCCTGAGTGGGGACAGTAGAGCTGTTTTCCAGAAGGGGAGGTTTGAATGGCTTGCTCGAGGTTGGACAACTACTATAGATATGGGATTACAATTCTGACCTTCTCACCTGGTCTGCTGTATTAAATATCTAGGCCAAAGATCACCCTTGTTCTTGCCTCAGGTAGTGCCTAAAGGGAACTTATTCTGTGTCTTTATAATGAATGACAGGATTTGAATTTGTGGAATTAGAAGGGGAAAGTACTCATCAAAAAATACAGATACTCATCCTACCCATCCATCCTGTGACCTTCACCACTGCAGAGCCTTCCCCAGGGCCCATGGGCTTCTGAAATGATTCATTATTGGCCAGGAATCTTTTTCTGGAACTTGTTTACCTTCTCTGTATAGAGGGGAGGACAAAGTTGTTGATAGCTGAAAAAGGCTAATGGAACTATTTACTCATTCCCTCAGTATTTCCAGGGCCTGAGATAGTCCCTGACAGCATTTATACAGTTTTATTTCAAACCAGATTTCTTGGCACTTCCCAAAAGTCATCAAAGTTTTATTTCATTTCCCAGTTATTAATATAAAATCTCCACAGGCATTATACATTTTTGATCCCTTGTCACTTTTCTGTTAAGAAAGTTACCTTTACAGCCTTGTGTGTTGTCCTCTCCCTGTCCCTCGGGAGTCAGGGATTGGGCCACATTTGCCTCCTATGGTGACAGTAGAGGAAGACACCGATGTCCTATCTCCTTTTTTATCTCTCATATTTGCACTTATACCCGACCTCTCTCTTAGCCCCTGTCTCCCAATTCTTCAAGTCTGCCCTGTTACTGATAATTTGCAGAGCCCAGTGATGTAATCCATATTACTAGAGCTTTGTTTTGCCCTGATCTCTCAGCTCTCTATGTGGGTGGTGCCTTGAGAAATCCTTGAAGAGGCTTCTTGTAAGCAGAGGTCCTTTCTTCTCTCTCTCCTCCTCTCTGGCTTCTCAGTTTTTGAAGCAACAGGACCTCTCAGAGGTTTTCATGGCTCAAAAGAAAGTAAAATACATACTAACAAGGCAGATTTGGGTAAAAATAAAATGTTACTTCAAAAAATTAGGTGGACACTAATTACAGAACCTTAGTCAATCAACGAACAATAAATAACCTGGTCTAACATGGCCTAGGCTGTTTAGGATTAAGCAATTCACCAGGCTCTGGAAAGGTGAGTGGTAACTCCCAGGTCTCTGTCCTGAAGGGTTTTCAGCATAAGAGACAACCTCTCCTTTTCTTGTCTTTATCTACGGTTTAAAGCATAAGTTTGTCCAAATGCCCACATACTGCAGCCTTAATATTTATCAGCAGTGTGCTTCTGAAGAGCAGCCTAGAACACAGAGCCACCTTTGCTCTCTTTGATGTGCTTTTTACATATATTTAACCTAAATAAAAGTTTCATTTTTGTAATGCTAGAGCTTTCTGTCTACAGGTTACTTGGGTCTAGTGGCAAGCAAGTGTTTTGTACTGCCTCAGACTGAGAAAGAGGACATGGTTTTAGGCTGAACAGGCTTTTCAGTATGTATCTAGAAATAATCTGGTAATAATTGGTATTAAATATAAGATGCTCCCTACACCACACTATCCCTTAACTTGGTACTTACGGAAATAAGAAATCAAAGTTTTCTCTCAAATATCATGAAAAAGCTATAGTAGACTTGAAATCAGTGACCCTGTGAATAATTCAGAACACCTACATATTCCAAATCCTAGTTTGTCTTGCACTAGAAGTAACCAAAATAAAAGCCAATGTATGTAAAATACTGTTTTCACATAGCTTATATATGTATGTACCTCAGTTCAGGACATTTTATAGGAAAACCAATTTCTTAGTAGATGTTAAAAAATCAATTTTAAAAATCTATCTTCTTCTGTGGGCAGAAAGTAGAAGTAATATTCTTGCCCCAGAAATACAAAAGACAGTAAGTTTAAAAGCAAACAGCTTTTATTTTTACTTATATTTTTAAAAGTTGTTGCTTCTATGAGAAAGTTATGATATCCAGTGCTTAACAATGATGATGTTCCTGTTTTGGGAGGAGAAGAAAAAATGGAGAGGCATATTATATTTTCTTGAAAGCAGAGATTTTAGATGCAAGAAGTATTTAAGCATTCTAAAGGATTTTATCACTGTGTGATTCACGGATTTCCATGGAGTCCAGGAGCACTGCAAACCATGAAATACAGTGGCGACTAGTTTAAGTTGCTTAAAACATACATGAGGTCAACAAGAAAATAAACTGAAGTGATAAGCTTTATAAAGAAAAGAAAGTCTAGGAACTTGAAATCAAATAAAGGGATGCCCAGTGAAAACCCTTTCCCAGAAGTCTGCAATGTAAGGCAGGAAGGAACCCCTGGTGGAGTGACAGAGAGGTGTTATTCTGAAATGGAAAAGGGTCTAGGCCCAGGAGTGGGGCTGAGGAAAGGGGATATTCTTGGCTAGGGGAAGAGAGTGGAGCCTTCACCTGTGTGTGGTTATCTCTGTGGTTTGGAGGAGATTCTTTAACTTTCCCTGAACCCATTTTCTTGTCTGGAAAATTGTGGTGGTAATATTGCAGAGATGCAGTAAGGATTAAATAACTTGATATATCTAAATGTGCTATGTAACTCTAATATTGATTTGTTGGCTAGATTCTCATTTTTGGGAGTATCAAGTGTCTTCTGGTGTATGTTGATCCTGGAAAATGGCAGTTCTAATGAAAAGCTGTAATATCCAGGCTCCTTGAACTCATGGAGGGAATTTTAGTTTTTCATTTGGCACAATATTCTGGAGGTTACAGCCATGGTTCCTTTGGCTTTTTGATGGTATGTGTATGATAATATGTATTTTGTGGCACAAAATGATGTTGGTAAGTCCAATAAGGTAGTGATTTTTCCTTACCTGACAGAGGGTATAGTTTATGCATTTCACAGCTCCATTTTAATTTTGAAAAGGAAGTAGGAATCAGGGATTTCAGCAATAAAGGTAGGCAGGTGAACTAGAACCTGCATGAGTGGGTGGAGAGCCAGGAAAACAGAGTTCAGGTATTGCCCTTACCAAGAGTAGGAATTAGTTTGGCTGCAGGTGTTTCCCCTGTAAGACAAGGGTGACTAGATGGACTGAATGAGTGGTTCTCTCACCTGCAAGGCTTGTTAAAACACCATTTGATGGACCCCATCCACAGACAGTGTCTGATTCAGCAGGTCTGAAGTGGGGCCTGAGAATTAGCATATCTAATGTGGTCCCAGGTGATGCTGATGCTTCTGGTTTTCAGGCCATACTTGGAGTGACACTGTTCCAGATTCTCTCTAAAGGACATTCCCACCTCTGATCCAATAAAACATGGCCAATTGCTTAAGGAGAAGGGACTCAATTTGGCCAAGGGAAGCTGCAGGCCTGAAGATTCAAGTGTACATTGGGGCTCCTGTCAAAAATGTGCTGATCTTCCAGAGTCAGGAAAGAGAATTTTGGTTTCCAGTGAGCCGAACAGATGTGCTTAAGGATGTTTTCATAATTTCACAGCTTTTATCTGATCCAACTATGCTACAGGTTAAGTCAAGGCACAAACACAGGTATATGATTGAGGTCTTCTGAGGAGGTGGAAATATGCTGTTATTGTTTTTTCTGGGGCCCCTGAAAAACTAGGGGTCAACCTTGGATGTAGATGGGCTCATTTAGGCATAAGATACCTACATGTCTGAGAAACAAAGAGAAATTAAAGCTGCCTTTTCCTCTTCACCCCTCACTCCCAACCTCTCACTAGTCTTGACTTTATTACTTCTTCACTGGCTAACTCACCTGGTTAAGAATAGTATCTCATGGTCTCAAGGAGAAAATTATTATTGGTCAACTGGGCACGGCAGGGGTATTGTGTTATATTTTTAAAGTATATTTTATTAATTATACTATCACAGTTGTCCCAATTTTTCCCTTTTGCCCCCCTCCACCTGGTACCTCCCTTCCCTCCAGCAATCCCACCCCCTTAGTTCATGTCCATGGGTCATTCATGTAAGTTCTTTGGCTTTTCCATTTCCTACACTATTCTTAACATTCCCCCTGTCTGTGTTTTTTTACCTACCAATTATGCTTCTTAACCCCTGCACCTTTCCCCTTATTCTCCCCTTTCCCCCTCCCAGCTGATAACCCTCCAAATGATTTCCATATCTATGATTCTATTTATGTTCTGGTTGTTTGCTTAGTTTGTTTTTGTTTTTGTTTTTTAGATTCCATTGTTGATAGTTGTGAGCTTGTGGTCATTTTAATGTTCATAGATTTGATCTTGTTCTTCTTCTTAAATAAGTCCCTTTAACATTTCAGGTAATAATGGCTTGGTGATGATAAGCTCCTTTAGGTTTACCTTGTCTGGGAAGCACTTTATCTGCCCTTCCATTCTAAATGAAATCTCTGCTAGATAGAGTAGTCTTGGTTGTAGGTCCTTGCTTTTTTAAAAATATTTTATTTATTTATCTTTAGAGGGGAAGAGAAGGAGAGAGGAAGAGAGATATCAATGTATGGTTGCCTCTCATGAGTCCCCTGCTGGGAACTGACCTGCAACCCAGGCATGTGCCCTGACTGGGAATTGAACCGCAATCATTTGGTTTGCAGGCCCACGCTCAATCCACTGAGCTACACCAGCCAGGGCTAGATCCTTGCTTTTCATGACTTTGAATACTTCTTACTAGCCCCTTCTAGCCTGCAAAGTTTCTTTTGAGAAATCAGCTGACAGTGTTATGGGAACTCCCTTGTAGGTTACTCCCTGCTTTTCTCTTGCTGCTTTTAAGATTCTTTTTCTTTAACCATTGGAATTCTAATTATGATGTGTCTTGGTGTGATTCTCTTTGGGCCCATTTTGTTTGGGATTCTCTGGGCTTCTTGGACTTGTATGTCTATTTCCTTCACCAAATTAGGGAAGTTTTCTTTCATTATTTTTTCAAATACGTTTTCAATATCTTGTTTTTCTTCTTCTCCTTCTGGCATCCCTGTGGTTCAGATGTTGGCACTTTTAGAGATGTCCCAGAGTCTTCTTATACTTTCCTCATTTTCCTAAATTCTTGTGTCTTCATTCTGTTCTGGTTGAATGTTTATTTCTTCCTTATGTTCTGAATCATTGATTTGAATCCTAGCTTCCTTCCCTTCACTGTTGGTTTCCTGTGGATTTTTCTTTATTTCACTTAGTGTAGCCTTGATTTCTTCCCTTATGTTTTTGCCATACTCAATGAATTCTCTGAGCACCCTTATAACCAGTGTTTTAAACTCTGCATCTGATAGATTGCTCATCTCCATTTCGTTTTAGTTCTTTTTCTGGACTTTTGACCTGCTCTTACATTTGGGCCATATTTCTTTGCCTCCTCAGTTTGGCAGCCTCCCTGTGTTTGTTTCTGTGTATTAGGTAGAGCTGCTTTGACTTACTGTCTTCATGCATCTGTTAAGTTGTATGGGGCAGAGCCTTAGATATTCGCCAGGGGCAACCTGTTTTACTGCTTTGTGGCACTGTGTGAGGGAGGAGGGGTCAGAGAGGGGAAAATGCTGCTGCCTGGCTTCTGGAGGGTTGCCCAACACTTGCCCTGTTTCCAGTCACTTCACCCACTTTCTGTATGTGACTAGTGCCCTTCTAGCTATTGCCCTGGTGGTGATTCTTAGAGAAGGTGGGTTTGCATACCTTCCAAATCTTCACGTTCCCCTTAAATGGACTCTCCTGAGTAACCAGCAGTTTCTTCTGCTGCCCCAACCCTCACTGGTTTTTATAGCCAGAGTTTATGAGGCTTTCTCTTCCCACACTGGAACCCTGGACTACATGGTCTGGTCTAGGGCTGGGATTGCTCACTCCCAAGGTATCCATCCTGATTTTTATGCACCAAGTGTGAATGGGGGACCTCCCCTTCCACCTCCACTGCCACCTCTCCATGCCACACCATGTCTTCTCCACTCCAGATCTCCATCTCCATCCTTCCTACCCTTCAGGATGAATATGGCTTCTTTAAATCCTTGGTGATTGGACTTCCATACAGTTCAATTTCCCAGCAGTTCTGGGCATTTTTATTTTGAGTTTAGTTGTGATTCTTCTTGTGGTTATGCACAAAGGTGAAGCATGTCCACCTGTGCCTCCATCTTGACCGGATATTATGCTATGTTGAGATATCTTTCAATGAATGTACTATGGTTTTGAATTGAATTTGGGCATTAAAATATATCTAAATAATTCTGTGCTACCTGACTTTTTTCCATCACTCTTATAATATATGAATGAATTTTAATACTACTCATGTGTCAAAAGTTGTTTTTAAATGGCCAGGGTGAGCTAGAACCCTATGGCCAGTTTGAGAACCTCCAGTTGTCCTCTACTAGAAGTTAAATTCCCTAAGTCTTAGATTGCATAACTGAAATTAGATTTGATCTTTTTCTGTAGTGCCCTTTCCCTATTTGTGTACAAAAGCCCCCAGTTGTTAAAAATTATATTTGGAGGGGGGCAGTTCAAAGCAGGATGTAATTCAGTGATTTGAGATTCTCATTCTTGTTTTGTTCTCTCTGGCAACAGCTCATTGGCATGCTGTTGGCCTGCTGTCTGTCCCGGTTCATCACGGCCAACCAGTATGAGATGGTGTAAGGAGAAGGTGAGTGGTGGTGGGGAGTGTTTAATTTTGGGTTTCTCCCTTTAGGGCACATACAACCTTTCAAATGGCAAGGGTACTGCTCAGGCACCTAACTACCTGATCTTGGCAGCACTGGTCCATGTGCCAAAAACCTCATTTCTGTGGTGTTAGGGAGCAGATGGGGATCATTACTGTTATGGAAAATGTATAAATGCTCTTTTCAGCTTGTTACCTTGTTTTAAATCCTTATTAATGGTGAGTCACTCACATGTTTTAATCTCTCTCTTAGTCTTTCAAGAACGACGGAGTAAGAGACCTGATTTAAAAAGGAATGCAGCAATCCTTGAAAGACTTCCAAAGGATGTTACAGCACAGTACATATTACACCTGCCCTGCTCCCACTAACCCCCTACCCCATATGCAACTGACACTCCCACACAGTCTCTACCCTGCCTTTCAGCCTAAATCATGTGTAGTGTTCCATTTGGTGAAGCCCTATTGTGCCAGAGTATAGCCAGTTTCCCTGTATCTAGTCTTAGTGGATCCCCCCAGGGGCCCCTCCATCTGTACTTGGTCCAACCTTAGCTCATTGTAGGTGACTGGTTATCAAACATCACTGGACTCCTGGGCCTTGCATGTAGTTTGGGAGGCTCCTGCTAACCCTTCATTATGATTGATAAATACCACACCCCTTGATGTAGATAAACAGCTATATTATTTTAACTTAATCTCCATTGGTTTGGTTTTTCCTTTACTAAGGCTCTTTCCTACCTTCTCTAGGCTGCCTAGGACCTATAAAGAGGTACATTAGTAATTGTTCATCAGGAGGAAAAAGCATGTCATATGCATAAAGGAAATTGTTGAGATTCAGGTGGCCTTGCTCATTGTTACATGCCTGGATAGATATAGACAGTTTAGTGCACCTATGCTTCTCACTTGAAGCCTGTATTGCAAAGCTGTATTATTGCTTCCTGTGAAGGAAACAATATTACTTCTGTTTTTCTCCAATTAATTGCTATTATGTTATTTTACTTCTTTCTATATTTTTTCTTTGCATTGATATTACAGACATTGAAGATGTCATCAAATAAAAAAATGAGTGTGAAGGGGGAACAAATATCAGAATATTTTTAAAAGATCTTAAAAAAGAATGCCTCTAGCATGCCAAAAAGAATGCATTGATATTGTGAACATTTGTGATACATGTATTAATAAATAGAATCATTACAAATTGCTGTGTTCTGGCTTTGTTCTTTGGTTATTTCAGAAGTTTTATACACATATCTTTACTCCATTTTGTTCCACTAAGGATTGGAGGTAGACCACCTTACACACTGACACATCCATCCATACATGCTCCCTCCTGACCTCACCCCACCAAAATAGCATCAGACAGTGTAAAAGCTGAAGGGTTAGATTTTTTAAATGGAAATTGCAGAAACTTACATCATTTATTATGAACAGGATATATTGTTGGCTGCAAAAATAGAACTGTCATATTCAAGTTAGACAGAAAGATATCAGCAGAGTTTTTAAAATTCTGGATGTTATCTTTTTTAGAAAAGGAAATGAGCTTTCATTCCTTCTTTTATCGTTTCCACTGAGTATGTATTCTTTCTTTTCTGGATTGAATATACTCATTTTAAGGAAGAAATGACATCACACCGCACCATTTAGTGTTTCCAATGCCCTGGTTTGTTCTAACCTTTGAAATTCTTACACTTGATTGAAAGACCACTTTAGCAATAGGTGTAATATATATATTATCTATAATCTATTTTTTCTTCTTAATGAATCATCCTTTAAAAAAAACTAGTAAAAGCATATGTTGATCTGTTTACCAAATAAGTGGATCTAAAAACTCCTTCTCTGTAGAACAACCTGTAATTAGTATGGAAATTCCATTCTAATTATATGCATTTATGAGCCTGAACTCTGCATGGGGTAAACCCTGAAAGGCTTACAAAGGGCACTGTCCTACACCTTCAGGTATTCCCTCTTCTAAAGGTCAAAAGTAAAACCTCAGGCCCTGGCTGGTATAGCTAAGTGGATAGAGTGTGGGCCTGTGAAGCAAAAGGTCACCAGTTCAATTCTCAATCAGGGCACATGCCTGGGTTTGGGGCCAGGTCCCAAGTAGCGGGTGCATGAGAGGCAACCACACATTGCTGTTTCTCTCCTTCTCTTTCTCCTTCCCCCTGTCTAAAAAAATAAATAAATAAAATATTTAAAAAACAAAACCTCAGTTCTGAAATTTAATTCATTCTGGAAAACTGTTAAAGAAGTGATTTGTGTGAAAACGCAATCTCCTTTGTTGCCTGAGAGATGCATGACTGATCATACAGGTTTATCAGCATGAAAGCATTGTTGGGTAGAGAATCGAGACCAAAAGTTTTGATAGACAACTGAGACATTTTTTTCTGTAAATAACTCGGTCAAGAACTGAATTGTTCAAGAATCAAGATGTTTGAGAACCAAGGTTTGACTGTATTTTTAGAGCATTAAGGAGATCTACTGTAAGGAAACATGTCACTCACAACTTTCCAAACTCCATTTTTCAATTTCTATTTTATAACATATTGAAATGAGGCTTTTCTTTAAAATCCTAAATAGTCCCACCCATGGTTCACCCTCTTCAAGCTGTGCATTCATTATTTTACTAATTTATTGTTATTGTTTATACTATTTTATTCTTACTCTTTATACTATTTTATTTTATCATTTGCACACGTTTAATTGTCAGTGTTAAAAGCCTCTGAACAAAACAAAAGTTGAAAGATATTTGAGATTATAATCATAGAGATTGGTTTCTTGGGGCTTGGCCTGGCCATTGAGATTTTTTTTGAAAGCTTCCTAGTTGATCTTAATATGCAGCCAGGTTAAGGCACATCAATACTAGAATCTGAGTCCAGCTTTCTGTTTCCACCCTATGCCTCACTCCCATCCCATTACCTTGAGATGATCTCACTTTCTTCTTTTTTTTTATTAAAACATAACACATTCTTTTTTTAAAAAAGGTTTTATTTATTTATTTATTTATTTATTTTGCAGAGATGGGGAAGTGGGGGAGAAAGAGACAGAGTGAAACATCAATGTATGGTTGCTTCTAGCACACCCCATACTGGGAATATGGCCTGCATCCCAGGCATGTGCCCTGACTGGGAATCAAACCAGCAAGCCTTTGATTTAGCACTAAATAAATGCACTGAGCCACACCAGCCAGGGCCTGTCTCACTCTTCTTAGTGCATGTTTGTTTCCACCCCACGTTTTTCCTTCCATTTTCCCTGTTTGGTATGCCTCTCCCATCTTCAGAGACCATCTCTTCTGTGATATTCTTCCTGATAATTGCAGTCCTAACTGTTCTAGCAATTTCTCTCTATGCCCCACATTTTAGATCAGTTATTTTCTAGAACATTATCCATTTCTTTTGTCAAACTTATGAAGTTGTTAGAGCAATGTCTTATTTTTGAAATCTTAATGGCATCTAAATTTGTTACCTTTTTCATTCTTAAGAACTTTTTCCTTTTTTTTTCAGACATTCCAGATATGTGACTATTTTGTATCTTTTAAAAACCCAGCCTTTTTGGTTTGATCATCTCTACTGTTCTTTTTTTCTTTTTTTATTAATTTCTACTACTTTCTTTCTTTTTTGGGTTTCCTTGGACTTTCTCTAACTTTTTGTGTTGCATTTTTAGCTCATTAGTATTTTTAACTATCTATTCTAGTATTTTCATAAAAAGCTATAATTTTTAAGTGCTGCTTTAGCTGCATTTCAGTTTTGATTTACAATTTTTATTGTCTTTCAATTCTAACATTTTGCAATATTCACTAGGATTTATGCATTGAATGATAAATTAGAAATTGTTTTTTAAAGTTACAGAATTTAAAGCTGTCTTTTTGTTTTGAAAAATTTGGTTTGTAAGAAAAGAAATTATATTTGTTGAGGGTTGTTTTGTGCCCTAATATGTGGGCAGTGTTTATTCTGTATGTGCTTAAAAAGTATGTGTCTTCCTGGTTGGGAGGGAAGATGGCGACAGAGTAGGAGGGAGCTGATTTCACTTCCCCCTACACAAAGGAGGAAAAAGTAGCTAATTCATGGAGGAACAGAGCAGACAGACAACAGTATTGCAACGTATTTGAAAATAAGAATCCACAAAGCGGTAGCGGACACTGAAAAACCAGAAACCAGACGGTAAGAAGGAGATTTCAGGACACTAAGGTCCCGGGGAGCAACGCAGAGGTCCGGGGGTCTGGGAAGCCAGCGCTGGGTGCCCAGAGCCCGGCACCCAGAGCCAGCCATCTGTCGGCCGCAGACGCGAGGGACTGCGTCTCGCCCAGGAGCCAGCCGTAGCTCAGCCGCGGACGCGCGGGGCTGTGTCGCGCCCCTGGAGCCAGCAGTCGGTCAGCACGGGCGTCGTGCACTGACTACGGAAGTTGGAGTTGCCAGCTGCCGGAGAGTTGGGTTAGACGGACGCCAGACTTGAATAGGAGGACTTTATCAAACAGAAGGGCTGAGGAATCTGCTGTGACGCCCTGAGACTGACTCCCAACCCAGCCGAGCCTGGGGGGAGGGCGCAGTGACTCCATCCCAGCGGCGCTGGGAGGGGAGACTTTGGGACCAGGTTCCCTGGGAAGGGAGGCATTTGGCGCCAACCTAAGTGAGTGGGCGCCGCTGTACCCCAGTGTCTGGAGGTAACCACCAACGGGAGAAGGCATCAGAAGAGAGTCAAGACTTCCACGGGGAGGATATTGGGAAAGGAATCAGACTGGCGGCTAGGACAGTGCTTGGAAGACAACCTGCGTGAATGGCAGGAGGGGAAAATCGCCACGCCAATCACTTCCCAGCCTTCTGCAGCCAGCAAGACCAGAAAAACCGGTTTGGCCAGTTTGAATCGAACAAGAGGAGTGATTTTTTTTTTTCGGTCTCTTTTTGGTTGTTTTTAAATGCGATTTTTTTAAACAGTCTTTGTGTTATTATTTTTAAAATTGTCACTACTGTTTTACTCCAATTGCTTCTCCTCTCTTCCCTTCTTTCGTGATTATGTACTCCACACTTTATTTCGAATTTTATCTCTCCTTTCTTACTTTTCCCGCCTTTTTTTCTTTTTTCTCTCTCTCTCTCTCTTTTTATTTTTTTTAATTTTACTTTTATTTTTTATTATTTTTTTTATTTTTGTTAAACCCACAAGCGAGAGAAAAACTTGGAACGGAGAAAGGACCCGAAGTGGACTCAAATAGGGGGCAACCCAACACCTGACACAGGGAGACAAATTTCACTTGACTATAGCAGGGAAAATGCAAGTTGCTGCATATTTGGACTATCATTTTTTTTCCTCCTTTTTTTAAATTTTTTTTCCTCCTTTTTTCATTATTCCTACATCTTTTATCTCAATAGTATTTTTGTATTCCCCTTCTTTCTCTATAGTCTTTGCTTGGCAGGGTATATTGTACCACTTGACAAGTTTTCCCTGTTCTCTCTTCTATTTTGTATTGCTAATTTACTGTCCTTCATGTGAATTGGGTACCATCAGCACACTACTCAATATACTATACCCCCTGTTCAGGTTATTCAGAACACATACATTCTGGCATATGAACGTCGTTCTCATATTATTGTAAATAACTGCTGTTCCACATAAGTGTAAATACTTCAAAGCACCCTCCCCGGATACTAGCTCACATTACAGTCTCCTGAACTCCATTATTAGGGAGGTTAACACTATTCTCTGACAAGCTACACCTATGTACTACCCTTTACTCTCACCTTACCCCAGAATCTGAGCTCCCACAACTTCACTGCTTTCTAAATCAAACTCACAACCCCTCCCTTCCCAACAAGAGTCTTTTCTTCTTCCCATCCTTTCTTAAAAGTGGTCAGTTGGGTTGAGGAACAAGGTTAACGCTACACATAGCCAAAAGTTCTCCAATCTCTTATACTGGTTGCTACTGTAATTACCATAGAATACTCCCCTGCTGTCTTAAACCATGTTGCCTCCCCCTCCAACTGAGCACAAAAAAGAGTAGGTGGAAGCGGTGAACAGCAGGATACCCGAAGGAGACTGCACCACTGAATCTCATAGGCATTCTACCATAGCAGTTAACACCATAAACCCTGGGAAACAGAACAAATCCATTTAAGAAGAGGAAGCTATCAAGAAGAATCTCACAAAAAATGAGAAGACAAAGAAACAATCCCCAAATGAAAGGAAAGGAGGAAGCCTCAGAAACAGTGCTAAACGA
>PVKM010004587.1:0-51566 GCA_004027735.1 Carollia perspicillata
ACTCCTATAATTCGGATGTTGGAACGTTTAAAGGTGTCCTGGAGGTTCCTAAGCTTCTCATTTTTTTGAATTCTTGTTTCTTCGTTGTTTTCTGCTTGGTTGTTTGTTTCTTCCTTCTGGTCCACTCCATTGATTTGAGTCCCAGTTTTCTTCCCATCACTACTGGTTCCCTGTGCATTTTCTATCATTTCACTTATGAATGCCTTCATTTGTTCATCTAATTTGCGACCAAAATCAACCAATTCTGTAAGCATCCTGATTAGCAGTGCTTTGAACTGTGCATCTGATAGGTCGGCTATCTGTTGCTTGCTTAAAAGTAGTGGCTCTGGGACTCTGAGCTTTTCTTCTGTTTGAGTCATTTTTTGGTCAGGTGGTGCCTGTTGCATATGAGGGGCGGAGCCGTAGGTGTTCACCAGGGTGGGGCAGCCTAGTCGCCAAGTTGTGATGCTGTCTGTGGGGGCGGGGTCAGAGAGGGAACAATGGCACCCGTTCCGCGCTCTCTCGAGTTTGTGTCCCCTCTGCTGCCTCCCACAAGCATACTGGGCCCTCCTGGCGCTGGTTCCCAGGTGGGAGGGCCTATGCACACTCCGGGACCTTGCAGGTCTCCCCAGTGACCTCTCCTGTGAGGCTGGGAGCCTCTCCCAGCACCTTTTCAATTGGTATTTTCAGGTTTTATTGCCCGTCGCTGGTGCCCTGGGCTGTGCGGTCCGTCTCATTGCCTGCTCTTGCCTAGTTCATCTGCATGCGAATATGTGTCCACGGTTGGCCAACTGCCCTGCGTGCCTTGCGTGCTCTGCTCGTCTCCTCCCCGCGTTTGGGGTCTGCAAGCTCCACGCCACTATCGCCGCCTGGTGCTCCCAAGGCTGGCAGCCACCACGTTTTCCTGCCGCTTTCCCTCTCCGCCGACTGCCGACTCTACCCCTCTTACCGGTCTGGTTGAATGTTTGTGGGACTTCCGTAGTTCAATTTTCTGTGTTCTGGTTGTGTTATTGTTTATAAATATTTGTTGTCCTTAATCTTGGTTGTGAGAGGAGGTATGGTGTTTCCACCTACGCCTCCATCTTGGCCGGAAGTCACCTGACTTGAACATTTTGTTTTCACTTGTAAGCTGAACTGCTTCCTGAATTCTAGTTGTTTGTTTTCAAGTCTCCAAACTTATGTT
This sequence comes from Carollia perspicillata, assembly GCA_004027735.1. Taxonomy (NCBI): domain Eukaryota; kingdom Metazoa; phylum Chordata; class Mammalia; order Chiroptera; family Phyllostomidae; genus Carollia; species Carollia perspicillata. Next base: position 1,163 of record PVKM010004587.1, read on the forward strand.
TCATTTTCCCTCCCATCTTTGGACTAGAAATTATTGGGAACTAAGTGTTTTTCTGAGGCTTTGTATGACATACAGAATTTACCTCAGCACCTGATGACATCACCACAGATGTTCAAACTGCTGACAAAGACAATCTATCAAATTGACACACTTAATTTCATTCCAGCAAAGCCTTGCATTTGGAAGTCTTCTCAACTGACAGTCTTGAAAACTCAGAAACTGGTTTCTTTTTTTTTTAAATTTATTTATTTTTAGATAGCGGGGAAGGGAGGGAGAAAGAGAGGGAGAGAAACATCAATGTGTGGTTGCCTCTTACATGGCCCCCACTGGGGACCTGGCCTGCAACCCAGGCATGTGCCCTGACCGGGAATCGAACCAGCAACCCTTTGATTTGCAGCCCGCGCTCAGTCCACTGAGCTACACCAGCCAGGGCAGAAACTGGTTTCTGATTTGCCGTGTTCATTAACCTTTGTATTTGGTGTTCTTCCTTCTGTTTCCAGAGGGTGTATGCTTATATCTTTATTTACCTCCTTATTGCTTGTTTACACAGTGTAGGCCATACTTCAGAAACCCATCAGCATTACTGCTTTTTGAAATAAAATTCAACAGTTTGGCTAGATTGACTTGTTTTCAGAACTAGATGGTTGGTCAAGTGTGGGGTGGCCCATGGGCTTTGCTTGAAACAGGTATCCCTTTTCTGCCCTGATGGTTCAGACACAAAAGGCCTACTGTTCTTTGGGGGGGGGGGTGAAATCTTAGAATGTTCCCCTTACCATAATTTGAGTTAAGTAGAGTGGTCAAGAGGGCTCCAGACCGGTGTGAAACACCTTACACATTTTCTTCCAGGGAAGCCTTTCCTCCAACTTAATCTGAGACACTGTAGAGTTAGACCCTCCCTCAGTTACCTTGGTTTTACCTCTCACCAGGCCTTGAGTTGCTATAATTCTCGTTACTTTTGGACTATGCTTTTTAACCTTCTTGTCAAATTTGTCACCTCTAGAATACAACAAGGATGCCCACTTGTCCAGCAGTGCCACCCTCTACAATGGCCATCCTCTAGACCTCATGTATGCCATCTCCCAGTGACAGTCACTTGACTTTGAGTTTGCAAAATCACTCTTCCCTGGGTGAAGACTCCCATTCCCTTTTTGCTCCTTTCTTCCTTAAGCAGATAGGAAGACCCTCTGGAGATAGACTATCTTGACAGATTTTCAAAATAATATTTAACCAGTGACTGGTTGTATGGCTATTTGGAGTTGAGTAGAGTATTTGTGGGTGAAATTTCTTTAGACAGAGCTGAGCTGTCAATGCTGTGCAACCAAAAGTTTGGACTGGTTGTACTCCTACGAACACTTTCAGGGGTGTCCAATCTTTTGGCATCTCTGTTCCACACCGGAAGAAGAGCTGTCTTGAGCCACACATTAAACACATAACGACATGTAATCACAAAACCATCTCATAAAGTTTGAAGTAAATTTACGATTTTGTGTTGGGCCTGCGGGCCACAGGTTGGACAACCCTGCTAAAATAAACTTTGGAGGGATTTGGTGAGATGATGTTGAGAACTTCATAAGTGTTTCTTACAGTGAGAGGGACAAAGTTAACTTATATTAGACTCCTTCTAGAAAATCAAGATCATGAAATCTAGCTTTAAGCGACTATAAGAACACTTGTGAAGGAGACAGGTCCATTTTAGATAGCTTGCATCCTCAAAGCTCCCCTGAAATATACAGCAAGGCAATGTGTGTGCAGTTGTATATTGTGTTTAGTCAAGCAGTGACTGAAACCTAGCACTGATGAAACCTAGGTCTACTTTTACGAATGCATTTCTAAGTCTGATTATCAAGCAATTAACTGCTGGCGTAAATAACATTTCTCCCTGGTCAAGGCAACAGGTGAAATGAAAATACAGAATGAGTAGTGAATTCCTGAATTTACAACATACCATAAGCCATGAGAAAAAATTCTATTTTAGCCGAAAAATATGCCAAGTCTAGAAAATACCAGTTAAACAATATCTTTCATTCTCCCTGAGGTATCAATGTAGTAGGCATTTTATACTCATATGAGCTTTAAGATTTATCCAGAAATTGTTGACATTACACCTTAACCCCATAACTACAATGGTGATATATAATTGCCTAGAAATTGGAAATAAATCAAGAATGTGTACATTGAAGAAGTAACAAAGATCAGGCAGAGATTGAATGAAAAGCAAAAAGAAACATATAGGATGCTAACATTATCTCATTATCCAAAGGCAGGCATCTGTAACTTGCAAAGCCAGAAATACTTAACTTTGAATAATGCTGTAAAGATTGTTTGTTACATGGGCCTGGGCATTTTTAAAATCCAAAATTAGACATAAAGTAAGTATATGACTATATTAAGTGTAACTGGGAACTTATAGGATGTGTGGTAAACAGAATTCTAAGATAGCCCCCGCTACATCTCTACCCCATAGTGCACACCCTGCATAACCTCTGAGATTATAAATATTACATACTTTATTCTTGTGATTAAGGATATGTCATATAGCACAGTTTACTTTCATAAAGAAAGGTTATCTAGATTTGCCTGACCCAAACATATTGACCTTTTAAATCTAGATCTAGAAGTAAAGATAAAGACATAAATTTAAGTTGTGGGAAGGATTCAATGTCAGGAAGAATTTCCATTAGTGGATTTGAAAATGATCAGGTTGTGTCAAGGAATGTGCATAGCCTCAAGCAGTTGAAAGTTGTTCCCGGCAGGAATCCAGCAAGGAAATGGGACTCAGTTCCACCATCGCACTGAATTGAATTTCTCTAATAAACTGAATGAACCCGGAAACTGACCCTTCCCCAGAGTCTTCAGATGAAAACTTTTCCCATACAATAACTTATTGTAAAACTTAGTCCTACAGTTACTTTATGTCTCCCTTTGTATTTTCAAAATGCCCAGTCCCATGCAATAAATGAATATTAGAACATCATTCCAAGATAAGTCTTTTCAAGTAGAGATTTCTGTAAAAAGGCCTGCACTTTCATTTCAGCTTTGTGATTAATACCATCTCTCTAAGCAGTATACTGTCCCCGAGTTTCTCATCTACAGAACTATGAGGTTATAAATAGGTCATTTTTTAAAAAAGTTATTTATTTATTTTTAGACAGAGGGGGAGGGAGGGAGAAAAAGAGAGAGAGAAATATCCATGTGTGGTTGCCTCTCATGTGTCCCCTGCTGGGGACCTGGCCCACAACCTAGGCATGTGCCCTGACTGGGAATTGAACTGGTGACCCCCTGGTTCGCAGGCTGGTGTTCAATCCACTGAGCCATACCAGCCAGGGCTAAATAAATTTTGTTTTAAAGTTACTAAGTTTGTGATTGTTTGCTATGCAGTAATAGAAAACAAATACAGATTTTGGTGCCTGAAAGTGAGGTGCTACTATAACAAATAACTAAAAGGATGGATGTAACTTTGGAATTCCACAGAGGATGAAAGCATTTTAGATGACATATATAAAGCCTTGATTGACCTGATAGGCTGACAGTATAATATGGATATTGTTTTTGTTTATAGATCTTTTTAAAGTTTCTTAAAATTTAACTATAGTAGGTATATAACGTGGGGTTGGCCAAAGAGTTTATTTGGATTTTTCCGTACAATGGTTCTAGTTATGCTTAGCTGTCTTTAACTTCATTCAAAACAATTTTGTTATATTGTATTGTGACAGCTGTCATATCAGAGAGCACTTAAAAAAATCACAATTGGCGAATTTTTGTGTAGCCATATTAATATTGAAGATGGATGAAAATATGCAACATTTTTGGCATACTATGCTTCATTATTTCATGAAAAGTAAAAATGCAACTGAAAGGGGGAAAAAAGATTTGTGCAGTGTATGGGAAAGGTGCTGTAACTGGTCGAATATGTCAAGGTGGTTTGTGGTTTCCTGCTAGGATTTCCCGCTGGGCGATGCTCCATGTTCAGGGAGGGCAGTTGAAGTTGACAGCAATCAAATGGAGGCATTCATTGAGAACAATCAATGTTACATCATGCAGGAGATGGCTGACATACTCCAAATATCCAAATCAATGAAAGTTATTGGTGAAAATGAAAAATGTGTCTTTTATTTTATGGAAAAAACTAAATGGACTTGTTGGCCAACCCAATAAATGTTATTTAATACATTTCTTAAAATCCAGTGAGATGAAATGCTATTATTATTTCCATAAAACCAAGGATGATACTGTGGTACAAAGATTCTAAGTGGCTTGCCAGAGTTCAAATAGTTACTAAATTTGGAAGCTTGATTTATGAACTTAAGTTTTTGGGTTCCCGAGTTCTTGCAGTTTCTACCACGAAAAAGCACTCCATAAAGATAAGAATAAAACTTACAAGGTCTGACTTCCTCGTGAGAAAGTATGCTGTTGACCCAGAGCAACTGCCCACTAGACAAACTGAAACCTGGATGCCTGAGTGATTGTTAACTGTCTCCAGCTAAGAATGTTAGAGGACTGCGTGAACAGGAGCCCAAGCAGATCATTATACAATCAAGCAATTTTCACATTGAGATTCCAGTTGAATTATGGTAATAGTCAAAGACAAGGAGTCTTTCCCCTGAATTAAATTAGGAAGAAAATACTAACCACAAGAATAACATCTAAACTCACTATATAATTTATAATTAAAAGGAAGGAAGATTCCCCATACTGAGGTTTACAAAGCTGAGCAGGAGACGTGGTCTGCCAGGTCATTTGCATTGCAAGGTAGTATTTATTAACTTATCCTATTTTAAAAAGAATTCATGCTTGATACAGGATATTTGAAATATTAAAAAAAGCTTTACTAACAAAACAAAATCACTCTAATCTCATTATCTAAACATAACCCTGTTAACATTGTGGTTCATGTCCTTCCAAAAAATTGTTTTAATGAGTCTTAATGCACATGTTTGAAAACTTCCCTTTTGTTTCTTTTTAAAAAAGATTTTATTTATTTTTAGTGAGAGGGGAAGGGAGGGAGAAAGAGAGGGAGGGACACATTAATGTGCAAGGATAGCATTGATTGGTTGTCTCACGCATGCCCAGTGACCTCTTGGTTTGTGGGATGATGCCCAACCCACTGAGCCACACTGGCCAGGGCTCCAAACCTCCTTTTTTTATGAGAGATCACAATTCCCTGAAACTATGTGGTTGGGAGGTAGACGGTCTATCATAAAACCTTTCACACCCCTACCTATTTGGTCCCAATGGCTCTGAAAACAAAACTTTGTTTCCACAATGGTCATAATAAAAATCAACAAGACGCAATTACAAAATCCTCTTCTGATACCTTTTGCAAGCCATAATTGAAATAGACATAAACAACTTCTTTAGCCACTTGAGGCCTAAAAAAGGACCTAATTCTTTCAACCACCAAATCCTAATAGGCTGTTGTAAAGACTGTTTTCAATAGAAGCTTCTAAATAAAGAAAGACATTTTTTACAAAGAAAGTAGCAAATTCTATAAAAGAAATGAAAGAACCATGGAGAAAATTACTTGTAGAATTTAATCAAATTTCATTAGTTAATTTTTAATAGAAATTAAATAAGAATGATAAAGTTGGTTCAACACAAGAGATGGAAAAAAACCTACTGTAGGTATTTATGTGAGTTTTGGAAATCTCTCAATATCCAGCAATGTCAAAGGATGGAATCCGCTGTGGTTCAAGAGCAAGACAAATCAAGAAATTGTGGTGTCACATCTAATAGAAAAAAAAAGTCAGAGTAGTGACAAATCCATATGAAAGAACAAAAAGTAATCTTGCTAATTATGTAGTTTTTTACATCTTTCAAAATACCTTTATGCATATTATTTTATTTAATTCTTAGTAAAAATTAATAAAGCTATCAAAGCTTGCCCTGTTTTCAGTATATAAGTCCTTCACCTTCTTTGTTAAATTTATTCTGAGGTAGTTTATTCTTTCAGTTACCATTGCAAAAGAACTCTTTTTAAAAAATTTCTTTGTCTGAAATTTCATCACAGTATATAGGGATGCAGTGGATTTTTATACATTTATTTTGTATCCTGCAACTTTACTGTATTTGTTTACTGTTTGTATTGTTCTTTTGTACATTTTGATCTGAAACCATGTGACTATATTAGTAATAAAAAGACAAATACAAGAACTACTTCTCTACCCAGTGGGAATTATCTTCTAAATCAGGATATCAAGTGGGTATAGGATTAAAATATAATTAGCTTCATAAAGAGCTTAAATAAATCTATGGATGACAACGATAAGAGATTATCCAAGAAAAAATGCATTGTTTTGTACACAGTAGTGGCCTTGCTGCTCTAACAAAGCTTCTGACTTCCATCTCAGAGACAGAAGTCTACGTAGACATAGGATCTAACCTAATAGGTGCTTCTTATGTTAATATGGTTAATAAGCTCCGTTTTTTCAGGCAGCTGTTGTTTTGTAAACAGGTCAATCCCAGAGTAGGAAAGGTATGGACTGGTTTCTAGCTGCATAACAATTGAGACAATTTATGCAAGAGCACTGTGTGCTATGCAAATGTAAGGTATTATTATTTGGAATCATTATCATCAAGTTTTGGAACTAAAACCTTTTGCTTTATCCATCGTTGTTCCCTCTGTGTGTGTTCTTGCTTATTCTTCCAGGAATAAGTTTTTGTTTCTCTTGTTTTTGTTTTTTATTGGTTTTAATAGGTTTTAAGAATTTGTTTTTCTCTCAAATGGTAGTTGAAACTAAGGAGCCTTTAGTAAAGAGGTACTGTCATTGTGGGCAAATGGAGTTAATGCTTGGTTTGTTTTTTAGTATGGGCTGGTTCAGAGTTCTTAGGTCATTTTCATTATATGCACAGGACTACTGGGACTTTTTTATAAGGCACAAAATAAAATGAATGGATATGAATTAGGATAATAGACCAGTGTGCCTCATGGTTAGATAACTTTGTCTTTAAAAATATTTATTATATTTATAGATTGGCAGGTGCTTCTTTGGAAAAAATAACATGAGTTATTTGAATATAGCAGCATATAGAGAAAAAAGACAGAAAAACTAGTTAATCATTTGAATTCAATATAAACCATTCATTTTTAAAAGTCAGGTGACTTAATTAAGGGAAGAAAAACAATCTGGATCACATATTAAATAGTTGGTGGGTTTTAGTAAGCAAACTATTTAGTATCTTAAGAATACCCACTTTTTCCATTCCAATTTTATCTTTAGTAATTTAGCATAATACTGTGATGACTGATGTTTCCAGCAGCATATTTTCATTCTATTCTTTTGAGGAATTATTCCATCACGTTACATCTTACTTTTATTTTATTTTATTTTTGCCTTTTTTTCCCTAAAGACACCATTCCATTAGTTTGAGAATAGTGCTGCCTACTAGAATGTGAAAATGGGTTTCATTCAATTAATGAGCTGGAAACAGGGAGACATTCCATAGTAAATGAGGTTTACATATGATAATGTTGGATTTGTCATATAAGAGATTGCTTCCTTTCAACTCTCTGAAAGGACTAAATTTTGCTTTTGTACAGTGTGTACAATGCCAATAAAAAACCCCAAAAAGCCATACAACATTAAGATGAATGTATAATAATTTTAATGAACAAAAATTATTGTTATTATTTTCTTACAAAAACAGACCAATGCTAAGCAGTAAATAGTTCAAAAAGCCAACAAATGAAAGTATGAAGGAATTAGAATTCTGGTTCTACAGTGTTTCTGTATGTAATTATAGCCACTTTCTTGTTATCTAACCAGAAAAAAAATTGGTAAAATAGAAAAAAAGCTGTTTTATTTGAAGCCTTGTGCTTACCCTATGGTACCTCATTACTATTTTGCAAAAGAAATATAACTGTTCTCAGGCTAATAAAACTTCAGTAAAATCATTACCATTAGATAATCAACTCAAAATTAATGTCAGGGAGATATTAATGAAATGCAATTCACAAGCACAAGTGTTTGTTGTTTTTGTCTTGAGTTTGTTAAGGAATTACTGGACAAATTTCCTAACTAAGCCTTTGGAAGTTGAGAGAACAATGTTTATGCCATATTTCGTACTCTATCTTAGATACTTAATGAGTTTCCAAAGTGTCAATAGATTTCAGAGGTTTTGATTTAAAATATCGACTTATCAAACTCATGTTTGTCTTTCCACTTTCACATGTGAACAATCTGTAGTAAAATTGGCATTATTAATTCTTCTTTTACAACAAAGACAAAAAAACTCAAAAGGATGTAATACATAAACTCCAAATGTAGCACAGTTGGCAGTCTCAGATAATAGAGCTATTCTCCGGAGTAAGAGACTATTAGAATATTATCTATTTGCTTTAAAATGTCGTAAAAGCTTTTAAAGTGTTTTAAAAATTTTCCTGTGGCTTTTAAGTATAGCTTTTTATTCAAGGGTATTTTCAAACTATGTATTTTCTCTAGATCACTTGTTTTTGTGAGAAATGCTAAATACCAATACTCCTAGGAGCCTAGACAAGCATTTGTTCAGTGTGGAATCGAGATTTCTGAGAGATGCAGGTCCCTGAATTAACACTTTCAGAAGCTCTCCAAGAGTTTGTCATATTCACTGAAGATTATCCATCTCTGTTCTAATGACTGCAAGATATACAATGCAAATAAGCTAGATTCAGCTAATTTACAGAGTTTGGAAAACATATTTGTTTAAAATGTTTTGAAGGTGCTTCTGCTTTGTCATTTCTCTGTGGGTCAATGGACCATCATTACTTTTTGTTCACCAACCAGAATTTTATTTTTATATAAACCAATTTAAATTATAGTAAAAGTATACAAGCATGTGTTACTGTTTATATATTTTTATTTTCATTTTAAAAGGACTTTATTTTTATTTTTTCAAAATTTTTATTAAATTTATTCATGTGATATTATCATAATTAATAAGATTATATAGATTTCAAGTGTACAATTCTATAATACATCATCTGTATATTGTATTGTGTGTTCACCATGCATAGTCAAATCTCCTTCCATCACTATATACTTGACACTCACTACCTTTAACACCTTTCCATGCCCTTCCCCTCTGGTGACCACTATAATGTTGTTTGTGTCGATGAGTTTGTTCATTTTTTGCTTTCACTTTTATATCCCACATATGAGTGAAATCATATGGTTCTTTACTTTTTCTGTCTGACTTCTTATTTTTAAAAAGAGTTTTCTTCTTTTCTTTTTTTAAAAAAATATTTACTTATTTTCAGAGAGAGGGGAAGGGAAGGAGAAAGAGTGGGAAAGAAACATCAATGTGTGGTTGCCTCTCATGTGTCCCTCACCGGGGACCTGGCCTGCAACCCAGGCATGTGCCCTGACTGGGAGTTGAACAGGTGACCCTTTGCTTCACAGGCCCATGCTTAATCCACTGAGCTACACCAGCCAGGGCATCTGTCTGACTTCTTTTATTTGCATAGTATTTTCAAGATCCATGTTGTCACAAATGACAGTATTCCATCTTTTCTTAATGCTGAGTAGTATTCCACTGTATATATGAGGTCTGTCCAGAAGGCACCCAACCACATAATATGAAAAATAGGAACACTTATTGCAGAAGATATAGGATACAAGAAACATTGTACATAGAACAATGATGCCTCAGTCCCCTTCAAAGTAGGCACCCTGGGACCTCACCAGATCTCCCAGTTGCCCTCAGCTGCCCCATTGTATTTTCCTGAATCTCACTAATGGTCTGAAATCTCTTCCCTTTCAAAGGTGATTTTAGTTTTAGAAAAAGCCAGAATTCACAGGGTGCCAAATCTGGGATGTCGGGGGGCTGAGTCATCTGGGTGGTTTGATGTTTTGCCAAAAAACTCTGTACAAGACATGATGCATGAGTGGCGTGTTGTCGTGATGAAGCTGCCAATCACCAGTTGCCCTTAGCTGTGGCCATCTCACTCATCTGAATCATCTGAATAGTTTCCCCAGAGGAACATTCAAACTTTACGTAAAATTGGATACAGATGCATTGCTCTACTTGCTCATTTTGAATGTGATGACCACACAGTACACATGCTCACTCAACAGTGTCTACCACCCCCACTGACTAATACAGTGAAGTCTTCCCTGTTCACATATGTGCATCCCGGTCCACTCTCCTTGGCTGCCAAGTTACATGATGTCATGCAAACTGTTCATGTTATATTAACAATGGCTTGAATTTTTCTGGACAGACCTCGTATGTACCACATATTCTTTATCCAATCATCTATTGAAGGACACTTTGGTTGTCTCCTTGTCTTGGCCACTGTGAATAGTGCTGCAATGAACATAAGGGTGCAGATGTCTTTGTGAAAAATGTTTTCAAAATTTTCAGGTAGAGACCCAGAAGGGTTGTTGGGCCATATGGTAACTCCATTCTTAATTCTTTTTATGAGCCTCCATACTATACCATACCATAGTGGCTATACCAGTTTACTTATCTACCAGCAGTGAATGAGAGTTCCTTTTTCTCCACAACCTCTTCAATAGTTACTGCTACTTGTCTTGTTGATAATAGCCATTCTAACCCATGTGAGATGGTATCTTATTGTAGTTCTGAATTGCATTTTTGTAATAGCTAGTGGAATTGAACGTCTTTTCATATATGTGATGGTCGTTTGTATGTCTTCTTGGGAGAAGCGTCTGTTCAGGGTCCTTGGTCCCTGAATTTTATGAATTTGACCTCAGTGGTAAGGGAAGCAAAGGCAACAGAAATGAATGGGACTATATCTAACTAAAAAGTTTCTGCACAGAGAAATAAATTATGAAACAAACACAATGGCAAGCAACTGAATGGGAGGAGTTATTTGCAAACATCACTTCCAATAAGGGGTTAGTATCTAAAATATATGAAGAACTCACAAAATTCAACAACAAAAAACAAACAATCCAATTAAAAATACTATATTTGAGGGAAGTTTTAGGTTCAAAGCAAAATTGGACAGAAGGTACTGATTTTCAATATAACCTTTGATGCTCCGCCACCCCCCCGCATAGCCTGTACCTTTATCATCATCATCCACTGGAGTGGTGCACTTGTCACAATTCGTGAAATTACTGTGACATGTTTATTTTCATCAAAATTCCATAATTTACACTGTAGTTCACTTGTGTTGTTCATATACTATGTGTTTGGTGAAATATATGCACCATTATAATATTATGCAGAGTAGGTTCACTGACCTAAAAATCCTCTGTGCTCTGGTTTTTCAATTTTTCCTATCTTAGCCTCTGGTAACTACTTATATGTGTTCTGTCTTTATAGTTTTGCATTTTCCAGATGTCATACAGTCCATGGCCCTTCTGATTTGCCTCTTTGACTTGGTAATATGCATTTGTTTTTTTCATGTTATTTGTGACTTGATAGCACATTTTAAAAAAGATTTTATTTATTTATTTTTAGAGAGAGGGGCAGAGAGGGAGAAAGAGAGAGAGAGAAACATGAATGTGTGGTTGCCTCTCATGCACCCCCCCCACTGGGGATCTGGCCTGCAACCCAGGCATGTGCCATGACCAGGAATCGAACTAGTGACCCTTTGGTTTGAAGGCCAGGACTCATCTACAAAGCCACACCAGCCAGGGCGATAGTGCATTTTTTTTGTGCTAAATAATCCATTGTCTGAATGTACCACACTTTAGTTAACCACTCACCTACTGAAGAACATATACAGTTGTTTGCATATTTCAGCAGCTATGAATAAAAGTGCTATAGATATTTTTGTGCAGGTTTTGTATGGACAGAATCTTTTAGCTGCTTTGGGTTAATACTAAGGAACTGTAATTGCTTGTTCATACGGCAGGAGTATGCATCCTTTTGTAAAAATAAATAAACTCCCAAAATATCCAAAATGGCTGCACCCTTTTTCAATTTCACCACCAATAAGTGAGAGTTCCTGTTGGTCCACATCCCTGCCAGCATTGGATGTTGTCAGTGTTCTGAATTTTGGCCATTTCAGTAAGTGTGAAGTGGCCTCATTACTTTTTTTCTCCCTAGAGGTATAAGAGTGCGCTCTTTAACAGCTTCAAACCATAGGTCCCATAGTCATTCTACAATATCTGAACTCATACAACTATGTCAAGGTAGCAATTATGTTTCATCTAAATTTATAACTGAATATAACACAGATTCCCAGGCCACCAAGAGTCATTAGAAAGGAAATGTAAGTGATGCCAATCTTTGCATACATACAAAAGTCATCATTGTAGTATTTTCATTTTTGATTTTTGTGCAATGATTGTTTCAGCTTTATCTTTCCTAGAAAGTTCAAGAAGATATTGGTAGCTACTAAAACTCTATCTTGTTAATATTGGCAGTAGTTGAAGTAACAACCACTAACCAAAATTCATAGAGCAGTTCTGCTGTTTAGCTAAACACATCCTGTCCTGTCTCAATATCTTAGTCCAAACTCTCAATAGCTTAGAAAGCACCGTAAACATTATAAATAAAACTACTGAGTGTAATAGGAGATAGAATACAAATCAAGCTATTGTCTTAGGCAGTTCAGCCTGCTGTAACAAAATATCGTAGATTGGGTGGCTTAAATAATAAACATTTATTTCTTACAGATTTGGTGTCTGATAAGGGACCTTTTCTAAGTTTGCAGATGCTGCCTTCTTGTTGTGTTCTCACATGGCAGAGAAAGAGAAGGCTCTGGTGTCATTTTCTTCTTGTAAAAGCACTAATATCATCATGGGAACCCACCTTTATGACTCTAGCTAAGACTAATAACCTCTCAAAGGTGCCATCTCCAAATACTACCACTGTGGGGGCTAGAGCTTCAGGATAAAAATATTAGAGGTACACAAATATTCAGTCCATGGCATTCCACCCTGTCTTCCTAAAATTCATGTCCCACTGCATGCAAAATACATTCATTCCACCTTAACAGACTTAAAAGTTCTACCTACTTTCATCAATTCTAAAGTCTGAAGGTCAAAGTCCTGTCTAAATATTACCTAAATTGGATATGGATGAAACTAGAAGTATGATTTTTTTTTTTTTTGGCAAAACCCCTCTCCAACGCTGAAACTGTGAAACCAAAAAAGGGATGTGCTCTCAAAATACAATGGTGCTGCAGGCACAAGGCAGATAATCCCATCCATTCAAATGAGAGAAAAGAAGGGAGGGAGTGATTCATCCCAAGCAAGTCCAAATCCCAGCAAGGTAAATATCATGAGATTTTGAGTTTCAAGAATAATCCTTTTTGGTTTGATGCTCCCCACTCCAGATTCACCAGGGTGACAACATCACCTGAGGTATCAATGAGGCACTGTGTCTACCCTGTGGCTTTGATTGGCAGGGGTCACACTTCCTAGGCTGGGCCAAGTGAGGATCAAGTTCTTACAGCTTTAGGCGGCCTTGCCCCCATTATTCCTATGATCTGAAAAGGGTAGTCTTGGGTTGGAAACTCTTTGGTCTGATGAAACTAAGGGAGTGGTCCTGACAAGCTCTGAATCTTCTTTGAAGATTCTCTTCCCCTTTTTTTTTTTGAAGAATATGCAGATTTACACCCAAATACCATATTTTTTGGACCAAAAGACGCACCCCCCCAACCCCTGCATTTGGGAGGAATAATGGTTGTTAGTGCTGCTGTTGGATTCTGTTTACATTTACATTGGTGAAATATTGTTATTTATGTTATTAAATGTTTTACCACATTTTTTTTTGCCTCAAAAATTTTTCCCTTATTTTCCTCCTCTAAAACCTAGGTGCATCTTATGGTCTGAAAAATATGGTACCTTTCTCATCTGTCTAGTAGAATATATTGGGTTGACCAAAAAGTTATGTTTTTCCCCATAAGATGAGTCTAATAGCACTTAGTTGTCTTTAACTTCATTAGAAACAATTCTGTTAGATTGTATTGTGACAGCTATCATATCAGTGTGCACTTAAAAAAACTTACCACAATTGGTGAATCTTTGTATAGCCATTTTAACTTTGAAGATAGAAGAAGATATGCAACATTTTTGGCATATTATGCTTTACTATATTAAAAAGGTAAAAATTCACCTGAAATGCAAAAAAATTTGTGCACTGTGTGGAGAAGGTGCTGTGAGTAATTGAACATGTCAAAAATGGATTGTGAAGTTTCGTGCTAGAGATTTCTCACTGGACAATACTCCATGGTTGGAGTAAAGCAAAGAGCAGCTTTAATGAAAGTAAAGATTATGATAAATTTGGAAGACTGAAAACTATGGTCAAATATGGCCTCTAGTATTCTACAATACTGTAGTTAGAGCATCTGTGAGGAATACTGAGTTTTCATAAAGTTCCTAGTATGTAATTTGATGGAATGTAGCAGAATTATATACATGCAGGCAGAGGTGCAGAGGGATTTTGGGAAAAAATGATGGGTATTGCTTCTGCAAAAGGAAGAAAGTAGAAGAAATGGGATAGGACAAATGTTTCTTCTGGTAAAAGATATTCAATAAGCCCTGGCTGGTGTAGCTCAGTGGATTCAGTACCAGTCTGAGAAACAAAGTGTAGGTGGTTTGATTCCCAGTCAGGGCTCATGCCTGGGTTGTGGGCCAGGTCCCCAGCTGGGGGCCTGTGAGAGGCAACCACACATGGATGTTTCTCTCTCTCTTTCTCCCTCCCTTCCCCTCTCTAAAAATAAATAAATAATCATAAAAATGAATAAAAGTAATTAGATAAAAAGAGTTTCCTGTTGATTGAAGACAGATGCTGAACATGTTAAAAAGCTTTAATGTGGTTTGAGTAGGAAATGAAAATTTGCTTTTTTTTTTGTTTAACAGGGGAGTGGCATAATCACTATAATACATAGGATAGTTAGAAGAAAAAGAGGTTAGGTAGGAAGATCAACTAGAAGGCTGTTTTAGTCATTCTCTGAGTGAGAAATACAGAGAGAAATACTTAAAAAGGCGGAGGTGAAAATGACATTGTGAAGGAAAAAATCAGTTTTTTTAAAAACTTGTTATTGCAAATAAAAATTGGCAGTTTCTATACTATAATTACATTGTAGATAATTTCACAAAACCATACATGAAATAAAAGTATGTGATAGTGAGAAATTGTATAATCTATTTTCTCAATGTCAATATTTAATAATATAAAGCTAGTATTGAATTTATTAGAGAAAATGCTACATTTTACTTTTTAAATTTAGCTTATGAGAAAAAATTTCCACTTCATAGAGAAATTCGCCTTATTGACCCTCATGGATTTAGGCTTATCAAAATTAAGTAGAAGAGACACTTAAAATTGAATGCAATAAAAATGAATATAGGAGTTTCAACATGACTGCAGATGAATGGTAGCTGTGCCCACTTGCTCCTGCTCCCAAACTGCAGTTACAGCTGAACTTTGAGCAATCAACATGCACCATCAACTGAAACCTAGCTGATATGCAACATTGTGACCCAGGCATACACAAGATGCTACCTAGAGACTGGAGGAGGGGTTCAGCCATGGAGGGGGAAGACCCTTCACAGAGCTAGGAGAGCAGACAGATTTGTGGCTGCAGAGCTGTTTCCCCCAAGGAACAAGGGGCTCTCCAACTCACAGAACACAGGAGGGAAGAAGAGACTATGTATCGTCTGTGGGTGGGAATCAGTGGGGACCCACCAGGCCTGGGAGACGCAGAGTGCACCCTCGCAGGGCAGAGCACTGCTATTGTTGCAGCCCCAGCCTGCAGAGCTCACAGTGTAGCTGTGACTACTGGAAAGGCCAGACCTGCTCCCACACTCAGGTCCTGTGGAGGAGTCTGCTGGCTGCAGCTCGCAGTGACTTTATGGGCTGTATTTTTCTGGGGAGTCTTTGGGCACAGACCCAGACAGTGAGTTAACTGAGTGGCTCAGGGAAAGGGCCAGTCTCCCCATCCCTAGCACACAGGCAGTGCTCTGCCCTCTCTACCTGTGGGGTCACTCCTGATAAGGGTTTAATCTTCGAAATATACAAAGAACTTATATACGTCAACACCAGGAAGACAAAGAATCCAATTAAAAAATGGACAAAGGACTTCGACAGACACTTCTCCAAAGAGGACATACAGATGGCTCCCAGACATATGAAAAGATGCTCAATATCGCTAGCTATCAGAGAGATGCAAATTAAAACCACAAAGAGATACCACTTCACACTGGTCAGAATGGCCATCATTAACTAATGAACAAACAAGCACTGGTAAGGATTTGGAGAAAAGGGAACCTTACTGCACTGTTGGTGGGAATGCAGACTGGTGCAGCCAATGTGAAAACTGTATGGAGTTTCCTCAAAAAACTATAATGGAACTACCTTTTGACTCAGCAATTCCACCTCTGGGAATACATCCAAAGAATCCTAAAACCCCAATTCAGATGAATATAAAGACCCACATGTTCATAGCTGCATTATTTACAATAGTCAATTTCTTGAAACAGCCCAAGTGCCCCTCAGTAGATGAGTGGATAAAAAATTGTGATACACCTACACAATGGAATATTACACAGCCATAAAAAGAAAAAACTCTTATCTTTTGGGACAGCACTAATAGACTTGGAGACTGTTATGGTAAGTGAAATAAGTCAGACAGAGAAAGACAAATACCATATGATCTCACTTATTTGTGGGATCTAAAAAAATAATAAATGAAGAAACGAACAAACGAAAACTGGAAACATGTGATGGAATAAGCTGATGGTTGCCAAAGGGGATGGTTGGAGAGATGGGAATAAAAAATAATTACAATTGTTTTTTGTATATTGATTCTCCAAAAATGTAACTATGTGTGATGACAGATGTTATCTCAATTACTGTGGTAATCATTTCACAATATATACATATATTAAAATATTATCTTGTACCCTTAAAACTAATACAACATACCAATGAGGGCATACTACAAACCATAATAACCAAGACAGTGGTTATTAACTCATTGTGGTTTTAATTTGCATCTCTCTGATGGCTAGAGATGTTGAGCATCTTTTCATATGTCTATGAGCCATGTAGTATTACTAAAAAGACAGACCAATAGATGCATATAAACAGAACAGAGTCCAGAAACAGACCCAGAAATGTGACATAACTTTTTTTTTTACCAAATGCCAAGGTAATTCAATGAAAGTCTTTTCAACAACTAGTGTTGTCCATTGGGTACTCACGGGGAACAGATAAACTGTGACCCCCCCTTCTTCACACCGTACACCAAAATAAACTCAAAATGGATTATTATATATGTAAAACCTAAAGCTACAGGAGTTCGAGAAGAAAATATTACAGAATAGCTTTGTGAACATGGGATAGGCAAAGGTTTCTCAGATTCAGCACCAAGAATATGAAACGTGGTGCCTACAAGAGGCAACTGATCAATGTTTCTGTCTCACATGGATGTTTCTCTCCCCTCTCTTTCCCCCTCCCCCTCCCCTCTCTCTAATGATAAATTGATAAATTACAATTTATCAAAAATAAAAACTTAATCTTCAAAAGATATTATAAAGAGCATGCGAAGACAAGCCACATATTCGCCAAAAAATATTTGCAACATATGTATCAGTCAAAAGACTCATATTCAGAATGTAAAAATAACTCTTACTTTATCAGTAATAATACAACCTCTTTTCTCACCCACAAATGAGCAAAGGATTTAAATAGACATTTCCCCATAGAAATGTGTGAACGACCAATAAATACATAAAAAGTTGCTTAACACTTTAGTTATGGAAATTCAACTAAAATCACAATGAGAAATCACTATGTGCCCATTTGAATAGTTAAAAAATGTATTTTTAAAAAGCTGACCATGCCAGTTATTGGCATTGACATGAAATAAATGAAAGTCTCACATGTTGGTGGTAGAAATTAAAATTTTAGAAAAGAGGTACTTTCTTAAAACATTAAACATACCTTCTTGTCCTAGCAAAAATGAAAACATATATCTATACCAAGACTTGTCTTCAAATATTGACAACAGTTTATTTGCAAGAGTCATACACTGGAAGCCACTTGTAGGTTTATTGACATGTGAGTGGATAATAAATTGTGGTATATTTGTAGAATACATTATTACTCAGCAATTAAATAAATGAATTACTGGTACACTGAACAACATGGGTGAATCTCAAAATCATTAAAATAAAAGAAGTGAGTAAAAGAAGAGAGAAAAAATAGTGCAGATGGCATAATTGCACTTAAATATAACAAACCCAAAACTAGTCTACCAAAATCTCTACAATAAATGGAATCTTTTTGTTTTCTTTGTATTTCTCCTCAGAGTGTGAATGTGGAATGCTCCAGTTGCAGAAGCTGAATGAATGGGCACAGGTATAAGTAAATTACATGGAACAAAAGAGAAAAACAAATTCATAATTAGCATTTCAAATTAATATTTTAACTCACTTTACATCTTTACATTAAAATAACAGCTGTTCTTAAAAAAACATTTTATTTATTTTTAGAGAGAGGGGAAAGGAGGGAGAAAGAGAGGGAGAGAAATATCAATGTGTGGTTGCCTATTGCTCACCTCCAACTGGGGGCCCGATTTAGCCTGTAACCCAGGCATGTGCCCTGACTGGGAATTGAACTGGCAACCCTTTGGTTTGCAGGCTGGTACTCAATCCATGGAGCCACACCTGCCAGGGCAAAATAACAGCTGTTTTGAAATAAGAACTCATAGACACAGACAACAGTAAGATGGTTACCAGAGGGAAGGGGGATGGAGGATAATAATGGTAAATGAGGTCTAATATATGGTGAGGAAAGATGACTTGACTGTGGGTGGTGGGCACAATGCAATATACAGGTCATGTATCATAGAAATGTACACTTGAAACCTTTGTGACCTTATTAACCAATGTCACCCAATAAATTTAATACAAAGAAAAGAAATAACAGCTGGTTTGGATTAGCAGAGTTCTATGCATAGAAAATGTGCTCAGTCCTGACTGTTGTGGCTCAGTGGGTTGGGTATCATCCCGCAAAAAGAAAGGTCCTTGGTTCAATTCTGGGTCAGGGCACATGCCTAGGTTGCAGGTACAATCCCCAGTCAGGGTGCCTACAAGAGGCAACCAATAAATGTTTCTCTCTCATATCAATGTTTCTCTCCCTCTCTTTCTCCCTCCCTTCCCCTCTCTCTAAAAAAATAAAATAAAATAAAATCTAAAAAAAATGTGCAAAAGAAAACAATATTTCACTGTCTGAAACTTGGCTAAATATTTTCTCGTGATGTCTGCCATGTTTTTCTTTATATTTAGGTCTGTACCTTGTCTGTCCATCTAATTCCATTTTCATATTTATCTTTAAGACTGTTTTAAAATAGACACAGGTGTGACACTATATATACAGGCACTATATAATCTCTACTTGAAGCATAAGTACAGTGGGAAAGTTTGAGTTTTAGTAGCAATATTTTAGTATTGATAACCAAGCACAACAGGGTCATAATAGGAACCACAAGGTGATTTCAAGAATGTTCTTTTCTTCCAGAGGGGAGAGGGGAGGGAATTTCAGGGAAAAAGGGAGGGGATTATAGGAACAAGTATAAAGGACACATGGACAAAAGCTAAGGGGGGTAGAAATGGGAGGGAGGTGGGGAGCACTGGGGAGGATAGACTGGGATGGGAGTAAACGACAGAAAACTGTACTTGAATAACAATTAAAATTAAAAAAAGAAAAATAAATAAATTTTAAAAAAGAATGTTCTTTTCTACTTTGAAAGTTGGTTTCTCAAATTTGGATGTTATCACAAAGGTAATTTTTTCCACTTGAATCTATACTATATAGCTATATGTCTAAACTATGAGATAAGTTCAGTGTATGTAAGTGTATGTCTGTGTGTCTGTGCGAGTGTGATCTGTAAAAGTTGGAAACTGCTATCCACTGAGGTACATTTTTAGCAACACAGAACATAAATGATTGACAGAACAAAGCATATGGAAACGAAAAAGAATCTAACCCACATTTAGATCTAAGAAAAAAAATATTTGCCTGAAGGGAAAATATTAATTAGTTTGTCTACATGCAAGATAAAAGTCTGGAAGACATATCCATCAAAAAGCAGTGGAATAAACAGCAAAATGGAAATTATTTGTAAATTGACAGTAAACTTGGCAAACAACGAGGGGTAAACAAGTTATTTGGCATGCAAGGCACTTTGGAATCACAGCCTCTGTCAGGAGGCATCTGTGCATAGATTCACTTATTTGACAGAAATTAACATTTTGCAGAAATCTTTGTTGCATGCTAAATATTTTTTACCCCTCTTAATTATTTTAATAGCTGATTCAGAATGTTCCATATAAACACTCAAAAGATGCTAAAATGCACAAAGTCAAATCCAATTTTATCAATAACATAGAGTTATCATACTCTGGAGTTGACTAAAATACCTACTAAGAGGTGAATTATTTAAGTGATATTGTTTTGAGATGAAACATGAGAATCACATAAATCAAATAAAGATCCTTATAGTAGTAGAAAATCTAAAATTGCTCTTTAAGAAACAGAAAACATTTCCCCCACTTTTATCTGAAAATAATTAAAATCATTTAAGGGTCTAAAAGTTTGCAGACTAAACTACTTTCACTATCTTCAATTTATGACAAAAGTTTATAGAATTATTCAGATATATTAATAGATGTGATATAGCATAAAGAATATCACAGGATTTCAGGAATTCTATCTTAGTCACTGACCATCTGTCAGTTAACTTCTCTTGTTCTTAGTCCCTTCAGTAATAAAGAGGGAGACATTGAATCAATTTTTTTCTGAAGTCTTTTCAAATCTGCTATTTGGAGGTTATAAGTTATCTGGAATTTGAATATTCACTTTCAAAATCTCTTCTGTTTAACTCAAAGTGAAAGTACCTCTCGATTAAAAATAATTTGCTGTGGCTGGTGTGGTTCAGTGGATTGAGTGCTGGCCTACGAACTAAAGGGTCACCAGTTCAATTCCCAGTCAGGGCACCTGCCTGGGTTGTGGGCCAGACCCCCAGTTGGGGGCATGCAAGAGGTAACCACACATTGTTGTTTCTTTCCCTCACTTTCTTCCTCCCTTCCTCTCTCTCTCTCAAACAAATAAATGAAATCTTAAAAAGGTAATTTTTCCATTCTACTCTAAAGTTGTTTACTATTTGTAAACAAAAGTTCTGGATTTTTTCAAAACAATTGAACCTTTACCTTCAAGGAAACAGAAGTCCACAGAGATGACTTGACTTTGACCTAAGTGTTATATTTAAAATAATCCAGTGAGTAGCACAATGGTGTGGGGATCGCCTGAGGGAGGGAAAATCGGGGGCTAGGTGGAGGTAGGCAAAGGGGGGTAAACTGGGGGCAAGTGTAACAGCATAAACAATAAAAAATAAATAAAATAAAATAATCCACTATGATGTTTCAGGCCCTTTCTTAAATACTTCAGTTTATTTTCTCAATCAATCCTGAAAACATCATATGAAATAGGAGGACAGTCTTATAGTAGAATCAGAATAAAAACTAAGTCCCCTGATTGAAAGACAAGTGTTTGTACACAATCATATTCATAAGTTAAGTAGGCAACTGCCTATTTAAAGTACACTTCAAAGAATATTGTGGGCCTGCTGTTATACCATTAGATTCATTTCCATGTGATAACAACTCAGAATCTTCTAGAAGTTTCTCATTAAAAGTCACACAAATGAGGTAACACAGCAATCCCTGAGTGCTTGTCTATAATAAAGATTTGACTTCTAAGCAGCATAGCCAATTAATCAGTTGCTTTCAGTAAAGCTAGATCCAGTAGGTTGGAAAAATTCTTTATTATTCTAAATTATCCTTCTTACTATTTTGGTGTTAAAAGGTGTTTCTCTTATGACATAGTGGTCTATGTGGAAGAGAGTATACTGCATCTCATCTGACAGAAGCAGTTTGTCATGCTAGTTGAAAAGTGGAGCCCTGGCTTCAAGTTGTCTTGATGGTAGGGCACCCAGTTTACATCTGATTCTTCAACCTTATGGAAGTGATTAAACTGGTTTAAAACTTACTTTGCTCAGCTCTACAGTGTGGTTAATAATGGTACTGGTTTCATAAGGTAATTGTGGTTATAATCTGAGTTAATGCATGTAAAGTGCTTTGCACAGGTCAATGGCATGATAAAATATTAGCTGTTATTTGTATTATAGAATGTACACGTGTATGTGTCAGTGTGTGAATGCACAAATGTGCACGTGTTTTTATATCTTTGCCTGATAAAATGTCTGCGATCATTTCTTGATTTTCTTACTGGCCCATGAAATTAAAGAAATTTACTTTTTATTGAAATTATTGATTAAAATTTTATAGGTTTTAGGCACACAATTCTATAATACATCCTCTGTACACTGTACTGTGTGTTCGCCACCCCAAGTCAAGTCTCCGTCCATCTCCCTTTATCCCCCATTTGCCCTCTTCCACTTCCCCCCAGCCCCCTTCCCTCTGGTCATCACCATACTGTTGTCTGTGTCTGTTTTTTCCTCTTTAATCCTTTCACCTTTTCCACCCAGCCCCCGCCTCCTCCCCTCTGACAGCTGTCAGTCTGTTCTCTGTATCTACAAGTCTGTTTCTATTTTGTTTGTTTGTTTATTTCATTCATTAGATTCCACATATAAGTGAAATCAAAGGGTACTTGTCTTTCTGTGACTGTTTTCCTTCACTTAACATAATAGTCTCCAGCATGGATGGACCTGGAGAGAATTAAGCAAGCAATTTTGTGAACAGATCTCATGAGTGCTACTTATCAAAACAGTGCTGAGGAGCTTTTGTTGCTGGATTGGCCAGGGTTCCCCAAGGTCCAATGTTCCTGAATATAGCAGGTGAGTGGGCTGACCCTGCATTTTATAAGCCAGTAGTTATACTAGAATTAGAAAAGGGATACATACAAAGCTTGCAACTAGCAAACATCTCCAGTTAAAATAGCCCTGACATTTCTGTAAGTATAACTGGGAGGGTATAAAAATAAATCAGAGTTTAAAAGAAGTTATTTATTTCTCTGTTTAGCTCTGAAGAAAATAATCCTGTCTCATCCTTATTATACATGCAAATTTATAGGTTAATGGCCTACACTTTACTATTGTTGAAGGGTTTTTTTAATCTTTAAGTGTTGGAGAACTTTTACTCATATACATACCTACGATAATTTTTTAAAATGGAAACAAAATGAAAAAGGGCACTCAGCATTTATCTAAATCTACTAGCTTTATTGGGAATCTATCCTTGCTCTCTGATGTGAGGATCTGCAGAAAAATTACAAGTGGAGATATGACAAAAACTAAAAGACTGACACAAACATACAAACATAAATTAATCACTAAAAACTGTACTTACTGTCATCAAAGTAATTAGGTGGTGGGCACAAAGGTGTTTAGTCGTTAAAACTAACTATGGCAGGCCCTGGCTGGTGTGGCTCAGTGGACTGAGCACAGGCCTATGAACCAAAGGGTCGCTGGTTCGATTCGTAGTCAGGGCACATGCCAGGGTTGCAGGCCAGGTCCTCACTTGGGGAAATGTGACAGGCAACCCCACATTGATGTTTTGCTCCCTCTCTTTCTCCCTCCCTTCCCTCTTTCTCAAAATAAATAAATAAAACCTGAAAAAAACCTAACTATGGAAGAATTGCTTTAAAGCCCCACATTTCCTATGCCACAAAGAAAGCTGAAATTTCACACTTCTTGGAAATATTTGGTTTTCATTAGCTTTTCTAAGATGTGTCTTGACATACTCCATTAAATCTTTACCAAAAGTCATCGGTAATCACACTTAAAGATAAAAATGCAGATGAATTCATTCCACTGATTTTAATAGAGAAAGACATTTGTATCTACAATAATAAGAGAATCTAATAGGCTTGTCTACTTATTTAGTAATCTACTATATTTATAGTATGTTTAAAAGATAAATCAGTTTTAAATTCAGTTTAAATAATATCTAAAAGCCTATGATGTGGGGCACATGGAGGAGAGAACTTTGGTAAGAAAGTATCTATCATGCAATTCAATACATTTAAAATGCTTGAGGTACTCAGGAAATGACAAATGGATCCAACACGGCAGATATAAAGGGATTTACTAAACAATCAATTTGGGCAGGTAGCTTGAGTGCAGAACTTCTGTAGTCTTAGATTCTTGTTTGATGATAGAGAATTTATTCTTGATTCAAAGGAGAACCAGTTAAATTTTTAGAGGTTTTGAGTGTCATGATTTAAACTGAATTTTGAAACTACAACCCTGGTAGCAGTGTGACAGATGTATCAGAAACAAGACTGGGAATGCTGAGCATGGTTAAGTGGGCATTTGATGGTATAAATACTACTTGGAAGCGATCAAGGCATACATTTTAAATGCATGAGAGTAGAAAGAAGAAAACAAGAAGAGTGCAAGCAAATGACTGTTTTGTAGAGAAGGTTTTTATATCATATAACTTTATAAGAATAATTCTTCTTCTGAAATCCTCCCATCTAGATGGGACTTAGAATCATGTTCTAGACCATCTATTGCCCAGTATAACTCTTGAACTGAAATCCCACATTTTCATCTTTAGTAAGAACTGAATTTTCAACGGAAATTTATGGCTGGGCTTCAGAAAACTCCCTGAATCACCTGAAGTTAGTTTGAAAATGCTTTCCCCACGTACACCCTTCTCAATATACCTACATGCCGTACGTCTTCATTTAAATCTCTGCTCACAGTTGGATTTAGGCCTTATTTAGGCACCCTTTATGAAATGCCAAGCTCTGCTATCTCAGCTCGTTTTACTCTATTTCATTAGCTGGGTTTTATTTTTCTTCCTGAGATTGATTGACTGATTTATATGTTCTTACAGTCATACTCCTCCTTTCCATAACAATTATGTAAGCTTCCTGAGTGCTTTGTTTATTTCAATAACTGCCCAGACTGGTCAAGGCCTAATTTAATGCCAGAGATTGTTGGTGCTCAATGAAATACTTGCTGAATAAGTGATTAAATAAATGTGTGTAGGTGTGTTTTTAAACTCATGAAAAATAACAGTGATGAGACCAATGTATTTCTACTTAGGCTTATTTCTCAGTGAATAACTGATAGCCTGTATGGCATATTTGTAAATATTAAAGGCTCTGAACTTTTACTCCCTGAGTTGGAAAACTGACTCCATTATTTATGAGCTTCATGATTTTAGATACATTAATTCTCTGTGAGCTTTGTTATCTTTACCTGTAAAATGGGCTCACTAGTACTCACTTCATAATGTGGTTGTAAGAATTAAGTAAACTATGTACAATGTTTGGTACATAGTTGGGATCGGCCGTGTGACTGATTTTTGGACAATTAGATAAAGATGAAAGCGAGAATCTTAGTTCCTAGCCAAAGCCTTTAGGAGAAGTACACGACATTGGTGGTCTCCTTACCTAATGCTGTCACCCCTACGAGCAGAACCTTCCTAAGGTAGCTGCTGCCACATTTCACAGCTTCACAATGAACCCATGTGGGGCAGAACTGAAACTGACTAAAAATCTGCAAACAGCTCAGCTGACCTGCAGCCTGAAGGAGAACTGTGGCAGCTAATCTACAGATGTGTGAGCAAGAAAATTAAATACCTGTTATCGAAGGTGGTTTTTAGGTGTTTTGTGATAGTTGTTTATAAATAAGAACACTCCATGCATGGTAGCTAGTATTATCTTTCATAAAATCTTGAGCAGCAATTCCTGTTCGTTCAACAGCCTTTGAGCTAGGCTTGAACCAAAGTAGATTCTGCAGGTAGGATAGAAAGATGAATTAAACAAGGTTTCTGCCTTCATCAATGTCCTCTATTGTTTGAAACAGACAGAAAAACAACTAGCTGCATGAAGACACTTTGTTATTCAACATGTACAAAGAATATGTTACGCAGTTCAGAAAAAGGAAACAGCAGTTGCTAAGCAAGTGAATCTGGGGAAAGTCTGTGGAAATGTGGACATCTAAGCTGAAGTTTGAAAAGAAAGTAAGGATTTTAAAATAATAAGTATGAACAAGTTTAGAGTTAATGTTCTAAAATCTTGAATAAGGATACATGAGTTGAAAAACCAGTTGCAGTATTCAAAGACTAAAACACTATATATTCGCTAATTTAGCAGTTTTCTGTCCCATACAAGGTAACTTGTAGGTATTTATGTGCATCTTCATTCCTATTCATAAAGAGGAAAGAGAGCAAAAAAGCATAATGACCTTTATACATGTTTATAGAACTAATTTTGCTACTGCTATTTTAACTATAGGGATTAAACCCTAAGTGGTGGTGTGTATATGTCTGTATTTTTACATACAGAGGGAGAGAGAACACTTGGAAACTGTTGTTTGGTTTTCTGAAATTTATGACAGCTCAATATTAAAAAAAAAACAGCTGGAAATAAAAGCTGAGTATTTCTACATCTGCATTTTATTTACTTTCTCTCAGTGGTTTGGTAGAAAGGTTGTTCTTTTACAAATGCATCATTCATATGGCTTTGATTTAACTAGTTCATGAGTTGTTTACTGTAGAATGTGAATCTTGCATCTCTAAAATGCCTGGAACCTATTGAGACAACCCCCAGCCTATTTGCCTTATGTTTGGAGTGGTGTTAAACTTTCTGGAGAATTTTACACCATTACCTTGTAAGTGTGTATGTGAGAATGTATATGCTTGTGTGTGTGTGAGTGTGTGTGTGTGTATTATGTATTTATGCTGTAGGGCTGGGGGACAGGCAGTAGAAACAAAGAAGATTATATTCTGCCCGTTCCAAAGTCTTATGTGTCTAGTATTCCCTAAACAGTGTATAGAAAATATAGCCCCATAGGGGTTTCCAACCTCCTTTTAGGACACTTAATCATGTTTTAGATCACCATTATCATCATCCTTATCGTTATTCCTATACCTAACATTTATTGAGTGATTTGTTATGTGTCCAATGTGTTACATAGACTATATTTTAATACTTAAAGCATCCCAGTGAGTGAAATAATATTACTTTCCTCACTTTACAGATGAGAAACCAGATGAGACTTAGAATGATTAGTCAAATTGCTCTGCACCGTGCAGCTAATAAGTTGTGCAAGTAGAATACTCAGGTCTGTCTGACATAAAGGCTTATATTTGTACCCTCATATCTGTACATTTCAGTCAGTTACACAGAAGACAATGAGAGTTTTCTTATCTATGCCAGTATGACACTTACATAAATATTTAGCAGTTAAATAAATATTGAATAACTGACAGATTTTAAAAAGGTTGGCTTTTTAATGGGAAAGTTCTATTTAATTACTTGCCATTCCTTTTTTGGGGGATAATGTGATGTAATATAGATACCGTTCTAAAGTAAGTGTTTGGCAATTTCTGGAAATTGTATTAATATACTGAATACATGATTTCTAAACTGCATTATATTTGTCAATGGGAATAAAACTTTGGGGAAATATGATACCATATATTTTGATGCTTTTTACCAATTACTATGAATCTGTGGCATCACGTGTCATCAAGTATGTATACATACATTTGATTTGTATATCATGCATTCTATACTCTTCAGAACAATTTCAAAAAGCAGAAATTTATCTTAGTATTTCTTAAAAATAAAGTGTGAATAAAAGGCTAACTAAGTTACAATGGCATCGTATAAAAAATAATGCCCAATATTAATGACTTTTATGCAGTCATTTGTTGTGGATTAGTTGTAACAGCATTTTACTCCATAAAAAAATAACTTTGTCATTAAAACTGTGGACTACAAAATCAGATAGATTTAAGCTCAAGTCCCAAGTCACTGTATGACTTAATTCCTTCATTTGCAAAAATTAGAATCAATAAATACACAATACCAGTACTTGCCAGGTACCACACTGATACCATATGGAGATAACAAAAATTAATGTACAATTAAAATTATTAAAGTACCAAGAACTCAGATACATAATGCTATAAAAGCATATAATCCAGACAATTAATGTAGTTATGGAGTTAAATGAAAGCTTTCCTTGAAAAAGTGATGCTTCTTAGACATAATGGTAACTCAAAGACAAACATTTAGAACTACAGGAGGAGACAAAGTGGTGGCGGGTTAGGTAGAAGCTACATTAACTCCCTCCCAAGACCAAATTGGAATTACAACTAAATTATAGAAAAATCATGCTGAACAACCAAGTGAACACTAGCTGGAGAGAAACCTTATAACCAAGAACTGACAGAAGAAACTACACTAACACATCTATGTGGCATCAGCCTGGGGGGAAGCAATAGCTTCACCCACAGGAATCCCTTTTGCCCCACCCTGTGGAGCTTATGCCCTGCTGAAGAGTACAGCTAGAGGCTATTTCAGTGAGTAAGCCTAAGGGTCAGTGTGCAGGTCGAGGCAGATCTCTGAGAGCTTTGAGACTTTTGCTGACCTGCCCCTGGGCCCAGTGCTAGTAAAAGCCAGCCTTGATGCACAGCTTGGTCCTTTCCACATGCACCCAGGCCCAGCAGGGGGAGCCACAAGCTTTTGATAGCCCAGGTATCCAAACAGGTAGCCCAGGGCCAGTCACAGGCAGCATCTGACATAGGCATGTACCAGAGTCTTGCCCAAGAGGCCCAGAACCAACATACCCAGTGGCCAGCTTCAGACAACATCAGAGCAGGACCCAATAAGCCTCACAGCAGCATATCCACGTGAAGATCTTGGCAGGCCCCAAACCTCGCTGATCAGCTTCCTGTGATCAGCACCTGCACAGCAGCTTGCATACTGCGTTGTGGGGGTTTAACCTCACAGTCAGCCAGTCTGACGGTCAATCCCATGCACAAACTGGCCCATAGCAATCAAGACTCAGACTCAATTAAAATAGAAAGACCCATACAACATGCACAAGAGACATTTCTGGAACACTCAGCTGATTAGGCAGATTGTACCACTGGGTTCAACAGGACATTTACTGCATTAAGACACCATACCAAGACTAAGAGTCATAGAAGATCTATCTAATACATAGAAACAAATACAAAGAGGTAGCCAAAATGGGACACAGAGAAACAGGCCCCAAATGAATGAACTAGAGAATTCTCCAGAAGAAGAGCTAAATGAGATGGAGACAAGCAATTTATCAGACATAGAGTTCAAATAATTATTATAAACATGTTTAACAGCATGAAAAAAGGACATAGAAACTGTAAAAAAAAAGAACCAGTCAGAAATGAAGAATGCAATATCTGAAATAAACAATACACTGGAAGGAATAAAGAGCAGGTTGGATGAAGCAGAGAATTTAATCAGCAATTTGGAAGACAACGTAGAAAAAACACCCAGTCAGAGCAGCAAAAAGAAAAAAGAATTAAAAAATGAGGATAGTTTAAGGGACCTTTGGGATAACATGAAGCATAACAACATCCGCATCATAGGGGTAGGAGAAGAAGAATAGAGATAGCAAGGGATCAACAACCTATTTGAAGAAATAACAACTGTAAAGTCCCTTAACCTGACTAAGGAAAAAGACACACAAGTCCAGGATGCGCAAAGAGTCCCAAACAAGATGGACTAAAAAAACACCCACATCAAGGCACATCTTAATTAAAATGGCAAAGCTTAAAGACAAAGAGACAATCTTAAATGTCACAAGAAAAAGGCTGTTAGTTACCTACAAGGAGATCTCCCATAACTATCAGCTGACTTCTCAACAGAAACATTCCAGGCCAGAATGGATTGACATGAAATACTCAGTGTTGAAAATCAAAGACCAACCACAAAGGCTACTTTACCCTGAACACTATCATTTAAACTGAAGGAGAAATAGAGAGCTTCCCAAGTGAGAAAAAGGTAAAGGAGTTCATTACAACCAAACCAGCATTACAACAAATGTCAAAGGGCTTGCTTGAAGAAGAGAAGAAGAAAGAAGAAGAGGAGGAGGAGGAGGAGGAGGAGGAGGAGGAGGAGGAAGGGCAACAACAACAACAACAACAACAACAACAACAGAACATAGTTAAAAATAAAATAGCAATAAATATGGTTACATCAATAATCACTTTAAGGCCCTGGCTGGTGTAACTCAGTGAATTGAGTGCGGGCCTGAGAACCAAAGGGTCACCGGTTCAGTTCCCAGTCAGGGCACATGCCTGGGTTACAGGCCAGGTCCCCGGTGGGGGACACATGAGAGGCAACCACACATTGATGTTTCTCTCCCTCTCTTTCTCCTTCCCTTCCCCTCTCTCTGAAAATAAATAAATAAATAAATAAATAAATAAATAAATAAATAAATAAATAAATAAATAAAACATTTTAAAAAATCACTTTAAACACAAATGGCTTAAATGCTGCAATCAAAAGATACAGGGTAGTTGAACAGATAAGAAAACAAGACCCACATATATGCTGCTTACAAGAAACCCACCTCAGAACAAAAGATATATGGAGACTAAAATAAAAGGATGAAAGCCCTGGCTGGTGTAGCTCAGTGAATTGAATGCTGGCTGTGAATCAAAGGGTCACCAGTTCGAATCCCAGTCAGGGCATATGCCGGGTTGTGGGCCAGGTCCTCAGTGAGGGCCATGTGAGAGGCAACCACACATTGATGTTTCTCTCCCTCTCTTTCTCCCTTTCTTCCTACTCTCTAAAAATAAATAAAATTTTTTAAAAAAGGATGAAAAAAGGGATTTTGTGCAAATAGAAAGGCAAAAAAGAAGTTGAGTAGAAAAACTTATATCTAATAACAGACTTGAAAATCAAGGCTATAGTAAGAGGCAAAGAAGGATACTACATAATGAAAAGGGAAGAATTCAACAAGAGGATATAAACCTAGTAAACATTTACATACCCAACATAGGGGCACCTAAATATGTAAGGCAAATCTTGGTGGACTTGAAAGGAGAGATTGACAATAATACAGTCACAGTAAAAAATTTTAATACCTCATTGATATCAATGGATAGATCTTCTAGGCAGAAAATCAATAAGGAGATGGTGGCCTTAAAAGATACCCCAGATAAAATAGATTTAATTGATATTTTTGGTGCTTTCATCCCAAAGCAGCTGAATATACATTCTTTTCAAGTGCACATGGAATGTTTTCTAGGATATGCCACATGTTAAGACACAAAGCAAGTCTTAATAAATTAAAGAAGATAGAAATCATATCGAGTATCGTCTCTGAGTATTTTTACTCAGCCACAAAAATGAAGGAAATTTTACTCTTTGCAATAGCAATGGATAGACCTGGAGAGAACTATATTAGGTGAAATAACCCAGCCAGAGAAAGACAAGTACCATATGATTTCAGTAATGTGTAGCATCTAATGAACAAACTGAACTAATAAGAAAAATAGAGACAGACTCATAGAGATAGAGCAGGCTGACAGCTTGGGTTGGGAGTGGTTGGTGGGTTGGAGGGATCGACTCCCCCCCCAAAAAAAAGAAAAGAAAGAAATGGACACAAACAACAGTGTGGTGATTGCGGGGTTGGGGGAGGGTATGAGTGGAGTTGGAAGAGGGTATGGGGGGATAAATGGTAAAGGAAAAAATAAAATAAAAATGATGTAAAAGAATAATACCTGCTTTGTGGATTACATAATTTCAAAAATATTAGATAAAGCAATAAATATAAAAGAGTATTTTAGAATTGAGTTATCTAAATCTAAATTGCCAACATGACCTGGATGGTATTATGCTAAGTGCAATAAGTCAGACAGAGAAAGACAAACACTCTATGGTTTCCCTTATATGTAGAATCTAAAACAATACAAAGGGACAAACAAAAATGAAAACAGATTCATAGAAGCAGAGATCAAACTGATGGTTGCCAGAGGGGAGGTGGGAGAGGGTATGGTTAAAACAGGTAAAAGTGAATATAGTCAATAGTATTGTCATGTTTGCATGTGACAGATAATTTCTAGGCTTAGTGAGGTGATCATATTACAAATTGTATACCTATCAAATCAATATATTGCACATCCAAAAGTAATATAATACTGTATATCAACTTAAATAATAAATAATAATAAATGAAAGTATGACTAGAGCAAACTAGAGTCCAATTCTAGTAGATTGTTCATTTTCTATCCATCCATCTATTAATTATTTTTCATTAGACTCTATTTTGAACACTCTGAGACATCTCAAAGAGATAGCTTAGGCCCAGTTTCAACCAGTACAGAATGCATTAGTTAAGAATTTACTATGTTCATAGGAATATAAAGATTTATAAGGTAGAAAACTACAGTCCTTTTCCTTCAGCAGTACACATGAGGCTAGCCCTTCCTTCAAATATATTATGACACAAATATGGATTAAAGGATACTGGAAAATTCTATTTTCCAAAGTGATTGATTAAAATGTGTCAAACCTTTGTACATGCACAAAACACGTGTAATGGAAATTATAAGATATATCCTCCATGTAACAGACACCACATTATGAACTTCTTGAATATTCATAATAATTGAATTATTACTTTTACGTAGTCTGGTTTATTTTCCTTCCCAAGGAACACATGTGTATCCATTTCTGTGTGAAGGAAACATGTTTATAATTGGCCCTGTGCATTGATGTTTTTTGTCTGTCATGTTCTCTGACCTATCTCACCTCTTTTAGGGTCAGTATTTTGGCCCCTTTCTCATTGTGGCTGAGATCTGGAGTTAGGCTGTGAGTCTACAGAATTTAAGACTTTGATGCTAATTGATGCATCTGGGGTTCAAAGTTTTGACTTGGGCCTCATTAGTACTAAAACTAACTGACATAATTGACATAGACAAATGTCTATGTCACTTAGTTTGAAATGAACTAGGTATCTATTTGAATATCAAGGATAACTCTGATAAGAGTCACATCATTTAGAAGCCCTAAGCTTTACAAAACTCTGTGTAAAAGTAAGTCTTGTTTTTTCCCCACTGTTAAAACTCAGGTCCAGATGTAGGTTTTGAGTGTGTAGAACAGTTGGTGGTAAAACTGCATCCGTGTCACCAACATCCTTTGCTCCAGGGTTTTTGTAAAGAGCTGAATTGTGTGTTATTTAGTGTTACTTCAGAGAAATCACCAAATGAGGTGTTGGAAATTTTAAAAGGGCAAGAATTGTAAAGTGGCATTTCAGTATATTCATGATAGTTATGAACACCTTTTTCCTTCAAACATGAAAGAAAATAAAGCATTCACCTGAAGAGCAGTAGTTGAAAATATGGATGTTCAAATAAAAGGGTTTTGCCTGTAAAAAGTAAAAAGTTTACTCTGCTTTCATGCTACTACCCCCTACCTCTCTGTGGCCTGTCCTTCCGTGACACTCCTCACACACAGGGCATCAGATGATGCTGGCAATTTTTATATGTAAATAATACTGAACAAATAACTGATTATGTTTTGAAATTTTTTTCCAGAAGAATATGTTTCACCCCAAGCAGGTAAACAGGATAAATGAACAATGCATAGATTATTGTACTATTTTTTAAAATTTATCTATCTATCTATCTATCTATCTATCTATCTATCTATCTATCTATCTATTTATTTATTTTTAGAGAGAGGGGAAGGGAGGGAGAAAGAGATGGAGAGAAATATCAATTGGGGTTGCCTGTTGGGTGCCCCCAACCAGTGACCTGGCCTGCAACATGTGCCCTGACTGGGAATCAAACCAGTGACCCTTTGGTTCACAGGCTGGTGTCCAAACTGCTGAGCCACACCAGCCAGGGCAGATCATTTTAAACTGAAATTCACTACAGGGAACATTACCAAATAAGTTTCCAATATGGTTAATTGCCACAGTTG
The DNA here is from genome assembly GCA_004027735.1 of Carollia perspicillata. NCBI lineage: Eukaryota > Metazoa > Chordata > Mammalia > Chiroptera > Phyllostomidae > Carollia > Carollia perspicillata. The sequence goes on from PVKM010004587.1 coordinate 34,811, forward strand.
CTTCTAAACATAGGTTACTGTACATAATTTAATGTTTCTGTAGGTGAACTTTAAAAAATCAAAGGGGACAATGATGAAAGGCACTTTGGTTTGGCTATGCCTCCCAATGCTCAGTCATAATTCTTGATTCTGCTTAAGAGTTCCAATCATACTTTTTTAAAAAAGATTTTATTTATTTATTTTTAAAGAGAGGGGAAGGGAAGGAGAAAGAGAGGGAGAGAAACACCAGTGTGTGGTTGCCTCTCATTTCGCCCCCACTGGGGACCTGGCCCACAACCCAGGCATGTGCCCAGGCTGGGAATCGAACCTGCAACTCTTTGGTTCACAGCCCACACTCAATCCACTGAGCTACACCAGCCAGGGCCAATCATACTTTTTAAATTCACTTCTAAGGTATTTCCATCTTCTTATTTGTTATGATCACCATTGTTTTCTGTCATCAAAACTCAGTACCAGACACTATTCAGTTATAAAACTCCCTATGGATTTCTTCACTCGTGAGTTACTGTATGACCCAGCAGTCTCTCTTCTAGGCATCAACATGAGAATTTTGAAAACATCTATTTGCAAAGCTGTATGCACCCCTAGGTTCACTGCAGCATTATTCACGGTGGCCAAGACATGGGGACTACCAAAGTGTCTTTTGATAGAGGATTGGCTAGAGAAGATGAGTTATGTATATACAATGGAATGCTACTCAGCCATAAGAAAAGATGAAATACTGCCATTTGCAACAACATAGATGGATCTTGAGAACATTATGCTCAGCAAAATAAGTCAGTCAGAGAAAAGCTAAGAACCATATATGGGATATAAAATTGAAACTCAGACACACACAATAATGAGGTGGTTGCCAGAGGGAAGAGGGTGACAGGTAGCAAGGGGTAAAGGGGATCAAATACTTGGTAATGGAAGATGATTTGACTTTGGGTGGTGGGCACACAGGGCAATATACAGACCATGTGTCATGCAAATGTGCACTTAAAATCTATATGATCCTATTAACCAATGTCACCCCAATAAATTTATAATTGAAAAAAATAGAAAAAGTATACAAAAATAAATACCATGTAAAAAGAAATAAAAATGAAAGGTATTTTAAAATGACTTCTAACATATTTTTACTTTCTTCTTATTTTTTTTCCTATTTTTTATTATCATCATTATTTTCTGTCATACAAGTTCCATACCAGACACTCCTGAACCATAAAGACTCCTTTGGATTCCATCACTACATGAGTGCTGAAATCCATTTCCTCCTTTTCATTCCCATTGCTTCTCCCCTTATCCAGACCCCTATTACCTTTCATGTGCATAATTACAGCTGTCTCCTTTTTTTTTATTTTAATTGTTGTTCAAGTACAGTTTGCTGCCTTTTACCCCCCTCCCAGCCCACAGTTGTCTTCTAAGTGGTCTTCTGGCCTCTAGCCTCTTTATACTTCAAGCTCTGTTATAATCAGTTATCAAATCAATTCTACTAAATACTTGCCTAAATCATGTTTATTCTCTTTTTAACTAAAATTCTTCTTTGATTTTTCAAATACAGGTCTTATTTCATATCATAGCATTTAAAACCCTGTATAATATAATTCAACCCTGATTTTCAGTTTTATCTCCCACTAGTCTTTTTCCAGGTTTCCTCTACTTCAGCTACATTAAACTGTTTGCTGTTTCTTATGCATCCCCCATGCCAGTATTATCATCCTTCTATTGATTACTCCATTTCCATTTCTCATTTTTTGTTTAAATCCTCTCAACTCTTTTTTTTCTTAATAAAGATTTTATTTATTAAACTTTAGAGGAGAAGGGAAGGAGAGATGGAGAGAAACATCAATGTATGGCTGACTCTCATGGGTCCCCTGCTGGGAACTGGCCCACAACCCAGGCATGTGCCCGGACTGGGAACCAAACCGCAATCCTCTGGTTCGCAGTCCTACGCTCAATCCACTGAGCTACACCAGCCAGGGCTCCTCTCAACTCTTTAAAGTTCAGATCAAATGCCATTATGTTCATACTATCCTTTTATACCCTGGAATAATTTATCTTGCCTCTGAACTCCCAGAATATTTTTCTTGCTTTAACCTCTCTTGTGCAATATATTGCATTTGCCATTATATTATTTTCTTAATTATCTTATTTTATGCTACTATTAGAATGTAATATCCTTGAAGGAAAGATAAGAATTCTGTCATATATGTGTTCATTTCATAGCAGAAACTTAGATATTTTCATATTGCATAAAAATAATATTTTAATGTCTAGGAAATGAAACAGTCATTGAATAGTTTCTATTATTGATGTTATTTAGTGTATTTGAAAAGTATTTTTATTGATTATGCTATTATAGTTTTTCCAGTTTCCCCCCTTATCCCTCCACTACCTTGCCCCCCCAGCCCTCCAGCATTCTCCCCCTTAGTTCATGTCCATAGGTTGTACATAGAAGTTCTTTTAATGTATTTTAATGCATTTGATACATTAATTGATGTCAACTGCAAACAAAAATTCATTGGAACATTTTAATGAATCAGACACCTACTAAAATACTAAATTTACTTACTCTGTCTCTTATTTTGCTTTTCCTTCCAACTATAAACCAATGCCAATATTTTTTTTTTCTATCGGTTGGTTGATTTGCTGTGACACATTTATCCAATAGTAAAGAGAATTTGAATAGCAAAAATGATCCCTGATACAAAATTTTCCTTCTTAAAAAATAATTTTTATCTTTTTGTTGGAAAGTGAGTGAAGAATATAAGACTAAATTTTGACCATCAGTTTATGTAGTACCCCATTCACCACTCAGGGCATCAAGTAGTATGTCAATATATCGTCTTTACCATCATAAATTATTTCAATAATGAAGAAACAGGGCTTTCTTGATCTTCCAAACAAGATAAAATTATTACTTATGATATTTTTCCTGTTGAGTGTGTACTTCATAATATTTTCATAGTCAGTTTGTATTTCATGGAAGTGGAAAAATCTCACCTTACAATTTTAACTTTGCAATCACATTCTGCATATTGGACAGTGAAATCAAACTAATTCCTGTCCTTTTGCATGTGCCTAATCTTCAAGGCCTATTTACATTTTGTTGCAATGTGACAGCAGGGAGAAAGTAGCCACGTGTAAAAAAGCCAAGCCACATTGTCAAGTAGAATATTTGAGTTAAATCTGAAAGAAAGAAAAGAAAAAAGGGAGAAAGGGAAAGAAAACATATTTCTCCCTAAAACAAGCAGAATTTTGCAGGTTAACATTTTAAAGAAATAAACTAGAGTAAATATTAATCTATCCAAAGTACAGTTTTATTTTAAATTTAAATCCCTCAGAAACCCACAGCACTGTGTTTATAATAGGAAAACAGCAGATAGACTTGCCCTTCACTGGAGGGCATGTCATATAGTCCTCGCCTTCTCTGCAAAACCATCAGGCTGGCAGTAGTGACAGATGAACAGCTTACCATTAATTTCCCCTCTTTCATGCCTTCAATCCAAATGGTGCATATTCTCCACGGGGAGGCATCAAGGTCTTTGCCTTTATTTCTCTTGCTAACTCACACTGACTTATAAATCAAATGCAGATAAGAAGAGAGGGCAAATATCAATCTTTATTTTTTTTTCTTGGTCCTTGCCCACTGGCACACCTACTGAGCTTTGACTGAAAGGTTCTTCAAATTGTCCTGTGATTCATAGGTTAGGGAGTTCTCAGTGAGGACAAAACAACAAAGAAAATCTCAGAGAGAGAGAGAGAATTTGTATATCTTGGCTTATAAATTATAAGCTTTGTGATTGCATTGTGTTTTCATGGATGAGTTACCTAAAATATGTGTCTAGGATGTTATTTTCACCATGAAAACAAATCTGGAGTATAAAACCCTCTCACTCCTTTAGCATGGCTAGGAGAGCAGCATTCTATAAAATGTTTCTTTACTCGTATTTCCCACCTTTACTGTAAGGAGCTAGTTTCTAAATAAAACTTGAAGAATTATTCAAAAGCAGACCCTTTGTCATAACTGATTTACTTTCCTTGAATTTGTATATTTGCATTGTGAGTGAAGTGTTTTGTAGAATATATTTGAAGTGTGGAGTTTGATATACTTAGCCTTTAGCACATGACTGTTAATATTTTATATATATTTTTAAAATGTGCATGGTACCTTGTCCATGGTGAATGCTTAATAAATATTGCATTTTTCAGACAGTGAATTATCTGCAGTCTGGGTTTGATTTTTAGTATTGGTGGTGATCTTATACTAATATTTAAGATGGTTTAAGACATCTTTTTTTCTTTTGAAGAAATAAGCTGCTTCCTTCGAAGGAAACATATTTACATCTTTGTTATATATATGTATATATGAGGAAGTTTTGACTTAAGTGCATGAAAATTATATTGAATTATAACAAATTAATCTTGTACTAAAAGTATATTCAAAATCAGTAGGTGATGCAATATGACTTTAAGCTCATGAAAGCAGATCTTATGATAATTGACAAATTATAATATTATTTTCTTGCAGAGCATAAACTATTAATGCTGCTAAATGACTGCAAACGTTGGTGTCCAAGGCTGCCGGCTGGCCTTTTCTAGGTGACATATCTAGGAATTCAGAACTATTTCATTTTCTATTTCTCTTTTTTAAGGCTGCAGGCACCATCTATAAATTACAACTGATGACAAAAGTGGAAGCTAACAGTGGCAAAATTAGGCCCAAAGGCAAAATAATTATATATACAGCCTTCAGCAGTAAGGGAGAGAGCCATCAATCAGCCCCCAATTATTCACTAGTTAATCAGCTCTGCCCTTCCTTTATTGAAGGGTTACAGTGTAATTAAGTTGGCAGCATCCTTTTAATTCATCAAACATACAACACATGGCAGTGTTTGCTGCAATTGGGGGACAGCACCTTTGTGAGTTTGACCCCTAGCACTGCTGCTGTAGATGAGGAAAACTTCAGAGGTAAGAGAGAATATTTATGCGACAGCACAGCAGTGAGAGGGTGGTGTCTTCATATGCACACCTAAGCCTGAGGCAACTCAGAGGACAGGAGATTTCTGAGCACATTCAAATCCATAGTAGTAACCTTAAATATACGAACGGATGTGCGTGACTGTGGATATTTAGGTATGTGTGTGTAAACGGCACATTGAAGAGATGTGACAATGAAGAGATATGGCTGATTTCTAAAATGCAAATAAGCACTGACACCTTCAGAATACAGGCTTTGGGAGAATACCCACTTATTCCAATGTGACCACCATTATATAGTCCTATTTGGAGGGAAATCCTGTAAACCTTCACTTAGAGCCAGTTTTTGTGGCATATCAGAAAATTAGACAAATGGCATCATGCTCACAATTCTAGGTGCTTTATTTTATTTTGATTTTTTAAAAAGATTTTATTTATTTATTTTTTAGAGAAGGGAAGGGAGGGAGAGAAATATCAATCTGTGGTTGCCTCTCATGCACCCCCTACCCGGGACCTTATCAGCAACCCAGGCATGTGCCCTAGAGTGGGAATCAAACCCGTGACCCTTTGGTTCACAGGCCAGCACTCAATCTACTGAGCCACACCAGCCAGGGCTGTTTTGATTTTTGTTTTTGAAAATGGTTTTACTCTGCTTGATTGCCCAGTTTCTTTCAAAGTAAATTTGGTCTGTTTCCAAAAATTCATTACAAAACTCCTCCCTATTGAAAATGTTCTAAAAAGTCTGACAACAACCCCTAATGATTACAATAGTTACATTATTACTCTTCACATGGAGCCTCCATGACATTTGGGTATTTAAGATGTGATGTGCTGTTTTTACAACTATTAGAGTTTTAGATTATTTTCTCATCTGACTTAAAAGCTGTAACTGAACATCGTTTACAAAGATAAATTCCCAAATCTTTTACTTCATATCATTTTCTAAAATCTGTCTAAATAGTTGCATCTCATTTACAACTTGGAACTCAACAATATTGTCTATTAAGAGCAATTCAATATGAAAAGTTTCAAGAATATATCAGAAAACTGACATATTTTATAAGGTGGTTAACCTTACTAAGTACACATAAAACACACACTCCCACACACAATGTGGAACTACTGGACCCGATGGTACAACAGTTAAACTGAATAGTTTGAATCATGAGTGAAACAGCATGCAAGAAATATGAAAATCTGAGGGTTTAAAATCAATGTGAAATTGTTTTAGAGATTGTCTTTTATGTCCTCGCTTTGTTTTACATTTATTTGTTTATTTAGTCTTTATCATAAATTTTAAAAAATAGAATGTATTGTGGTTATCAGTAGGGGAGGGGAAGAGAGGAGAATGGGGGAAAAGGTACAGAGAATAAGAAGCATAAATGGCAGGTAGAAAATAGACAGAGGGAGCTTAAGAATAGTATGGGAAATGGAGAAGCCAGAGAACTTATATGTACGACCCATAGACATGAACTAATGTGGGGGAATGTGTGTGGGAGGGGGTGTGCAGGGCAGAGGAGGATAAAGTGGGGGAAATGGGACAACTCTAATAGCATAATCAATAAAATAGATTAAAAAATGAAAAAGAAGCAAAAAAAATAAAGTTGGTTTAACAGTATCTTTAAAAATATAAAACAACCCTGGCTGGTGTAGCTCAGTGGATTGAGCACAGGCCTGTGAGGCAAAGGGTCGCTGGTTCAATTCCCAGTCAAGGCATGTGCCTGGGTTGCTGTCTAGGGCCCCAGTGAGGGACACATGAGAGGCAATCACACATTGATGTTTCTCTCCCTCTCTTTCTCCTTCCCATCCCCTCCCTCTAAAAATAAATAAATAAAAATATTTGAGAAAAATAAAACAAGAGTACTGCAAAGTGTAATGCTTGAATAAAAAAGGATGAGTCAAGAAAAATATAATAAAAAAACACTATCTACTTTTCCCTGTGTAAATCAAAATAAAATAGATTTAGGTTCTTTCTTCATTTTTTTATGGAGCAGTTTCCACTGAAGGGACACATTTGAAGGAGAACAAGGCAGATCTTTGCTTTTTGTTTACCCTCATAAGCAAACCCAGCACATGTTTTCAATGAAGTTAGCAAGATGAAAGAATCATTTATAAGGGGACATTAATGAGGACATGGCATGCCATATTTTCCCAAATATTATAGGTTATTCATTAACTTAAACACCTTTGCAATATTGGTTCCTTTACTCCTAAAGAAGCTCCAGAACACCCTCCTACCCATAGCCATCTTCTATCCCTCAAATTAAGTTATATTTTATACAGTTCTCAAATTACACTCTAAATATTGGCTGTTAAGCATGGGAAACTAAACAACAGAGATAATTCTTCCAAATGAAATGCAATGATAATGGCTCATTTTTTGTTAAGGGTGAAATAGGTAGTGATATTAGTGAAGCAAAGGAGCATTTATGGTATTGCTTGGGTTAGATCTATCCCAGAGGAATTGAGGAAAGAATTATATTTACGCTGCTTTTCTTCAGCTAAGAGAGAGCAGAAATTTGTACACTATTTTATGATGAAATGGGTAACATCCCAATAGATAGTCTGAATCATCCAGGGGGAAACATTTGTATTCTCTTTGGAGGATTAAATTTACAGCTAGGATTTCCTTTTTTGTTAGATTACCTCACAGAGTCTGGTTTAATATTCACTTAAGAGAAAAGCTTTTGACTGCTTTTAGCCAAAAGTCCAATAACTTGGCTTATGAAGAAATTTTTGTGGAATGAAATAATTAAGCATGGAAAATACCAAAAAAGTGTGTTAGCTCTTGAAAAATGTTAGTGTTTATGTTTCTTTAGAAGAAGTATAGTAGAACCCATATTTAATCCAACTGCTTTTTAACTTTATTTTTAAAGTATATTTTATGGATTATGTTATTACAGTTGTCCCGATTTTCCCTCTTTGCTCCCCTCAGCCTGGTACCCCCCTTCCCTCTAGCAATCCCCCCCCTTAGTTCATGTCCACGGGTCATGCATATATTTTATTTGACTTCTCCATTTCCTATACTATTCTTAACCATATCCCATATATTCTGTACCTATCAATTATGATTTTTAATCCCTGTACCTTTCCCTCATTCTCCCCCACTCCCCTCCCAGCCAATAACCTTCTATGTGATCTCTATATTTATGATTCTGTTACTGTTCTGGTTGTTTGCTTTGTTTGTATTTAGATTTAGTTGGTGGTGGTTGTGAATTTGCTGCCTTTGTAATGTACATGGTTCTGACCTTCTTCTTTTTCTTAAATAAACCCCTTTAAGATTTCATGTAGCAATGGCTTGGTTATGATGAACTCCTTTAGCTTTACCTTATCTGGGAAGTATTTTGTCCTTCCATTCTAAATGATAGCGTTGCTGGATAGAGTCATCTAGGTTGTAGGTCCTTGATTTTCATCACTTTGAATACTTCTTGCCAGTCCCTTCTTGCCTGCAAAGTTTTTTTTTTTTTTTTTTGAGAAATCAGCTGATAGTCTTATGGGAACTCCTTTGTAGGTAACTCTGTTTTTCTCTTGCTGCTTTGAAGATTCGCTCTTTACCTTTAATCTCTGGCATTTTAATTATGATGTGTCTTGGTGTGGTCCTCTTTGTGTCCAACTTATTTGGGACTCTCTATGATTCCTGGACTTGTATATCTATTTCCTTTGCCAAATTAAGAAAGTTTTCTTTCATTATTAGTTCAAATAAGTTTTCAATTTCTTGCTCTTCCTGTTCTCCTTCTGGCATCCTTATGATTCAGATGTTGGCATATTTGGAGACGTCCCAAAATCTTCTTATACTATCCTCGTTTTTTTTTTTTTTTAATTCTTGTTTTTTTCTTTCTGTTCTGGTTGAACGCTTATTTCTTCCTTATGTTCCAAATTGTTGATTTTAATCCAGGCTCTCTTCCCTTCATTGTTGATTCCCTGTAAATTTTTCTTCTTTTCACTTAGTGTAGCCTTCATTTCTTCCTTTATGCTGTTGCCATACTCAATGGGTTCATTGGGCATCCTGATCACCAGTGTTTTGGATTCTGCATCTGATAGGTTGGCTACTTCCATTTCAGATAGTTCTTTTTCTGGGGTTTTGTTCTGTTCTTTCATTTGAGCCATATTTCTTTGTCTACTCAATTTGGCTGCCTCCCTGTGTTTGTTTCTGTGTCTTAGGTAGAGCTGCTTTGACTCCTTTGTCTTACTAGCATGGCCTATTGTAGAAAAGGCACCTGTAAATTGTATGGGGTGGAGCCTTAGGTTATCACCAGGGTGGGGCAACCTGCTTCACCACTTTGTGGCTCTGTGTGGGGAGAGGGCTCAGAGAAGAAACTGTGTTGCTGCCTGGCTTCTGGAGGTTTGTCTGACACACGCTCCATTTCTAGTCACTTCACTCACTCACTGTAAGTGACTGGCACCCTTCCAGCTGTTGCCCTGATGGTGAATCCCAGAGTGGGTGGGTTTGTGAATGTTTTGAATTCGTGTAGGCCCTTTAAGGGTAGTTTCCTGCAAATCTGGCAGTTTTCTCCCAATGCCCCAATCTCCACTGGTTTTACAACAGAAGTTATGGAGATTTATGTTCCTGGTGCTGCAAAGCTGGGCTGTGCAGTTTGGCTTGGGGCTGGGATCAATTGCTCCCCAGATATCCCTCCTGATTTTTCCACCACACATGAATGTGGGACTTCCCATGCCTATTCTGCCACAGCCTCCACCTCTCTGCCCCACACCACGCCTCTCGGATTATTTTCACGTCTCTGACCCTTCTACCCATCTGGATGAATGTGGCATCTTTAAATCCTTGGTGGTTGGACTTCATAAAGTTTGATTTTCTGACAGTTCTGGGTGTTATTTGCTTTGAGATTTAGTTGTAATTATTTTTGTGGTTGCATGAAGAGGTGAAGCACGTTTATCTACTCCTCCATCTTGACCAGCAGTCCCCCAATGGTTTTTTTTAAAGATTTAGACATGCTGTGGGTCTGATCTCATTCCCTAAATCTAACAACTCTTAGCACTCAAAGTCTGAGAAAGTATGGAGACGAGGTAAGGTGGGTGGTCTTTCAGCCTATCAGTACCAGAGTCATGATAAAGGAGGCTCATTATTTTCCTTGTTCTCACTTTACTTGCTAAAAAATGGAAAATTGTATCTATCCTCTCACAGAGAAACTACGTCTTACAAAATTACTTTTTACAAAATATATATATTATACACTTTTTCTTCATCTGAGATTATAGGGTGCAAGTATACCCCTTCTTAGATCTTAGAAGCAGAACTTTTATATTTTGAATGTCCTTGAAGGAAGAAGAAAATATATTGCATTATTCACTTCAGTTCATAGATCAGAGTCCAGCTCTTTAAGAAGGCGGATGATAATTTCTGTAAAATGTGAGCATTAAATATAATAATCATAGCACTCATACAACTCTGTATTCTAATCTGCATTTAATCCACAAAATAATCCCATGGGACAGAAAAGTTAAATAACTTACTCAAGTTTACACAGCTATGTGGAAGAGTGAGGACTTAAAACCAGCAAATAAGCTCCACAATCATTTTTAACCATTACACTGTTAACCACTATGATCTGCTGCACTCTGAGGGTCTAAAACTAGATGATTTAAGATAAATGCGTATTTCTTTGACTCACGACTTAAAATACCTGTGGAAGTTTATTTCATTCCATCGTCAGAATAAAATAATGCTATAACCTTTGGACTCATACACCAGCATAATTTTAACTAAGCATAAATTGTAGGAAGAAGTTGTTGTTACAGAGGTAACCATTGTGAAAATTGTTGTGTACTGTTTGGGCTAATTATATAACCCTTTGAATAACCTTGACAAATTCTACATGAGTAAGTTTAGCTCTTTAAAAACTCTATCTCTTCACCACACAAATAAGGGAAAAATTCTGTCTCAATGCACTACTCTATCTGAATGGAGGTCAAAATTGTGTATTTAAAAATTTAATTACTTCACTTGTACACAAAATATTAAATTGTAATCAGTACAAAATTTTTATCAGTAGAAAAATGTGATCATTCTGGCCAGTCAGTATGTAATTGTATGTAGTTTCTTCAGCATTTAAATGCTTCAGCTAGTGAGCTAATTCATATGGAAGTACTTTGCCAATAGCAAATATAGTATTGTTTCTCAGATGAAATTGGCCTTTCTCTTTATTTAATAAATTTCTTACTATTGATATATCACTTACCATACCGTTTTTTCAATCTAACAGTATAGTAGAATGAAGTATTCAAATATCAGTTTTGCAGATGTTAAAGTCCCTCTTGGGATGAGTAAATTATCTCGGGTTACCGTGAGTTGCAATTCATGGGACACAAAGTCAATCCTCAAAACCATATGTCTCTTGTGCATCATTCCACACTCGCTATTTAGTTTCCTATATCACTTATTTCTTCAACTTGTTATTCCTTTCTTCAGGTTTATTATTCTTGATTGATCCTCATGGTTTTTTTGTTTTATTTCAGTCAAAGGTATCGTATACTTGATGTCTATAAGGAAGATTCAAATGACAGCTGTTTGCTTAATATGATGATTTCTGAAAGTTTTCTAATTATGAGATTTTTATAATTTGAAATCAAATTTCAATTTTCTTTATGTCCTTTTATCAACCATGGTGCACACTCTGTAGCATTCATCCAGGCCCTAAACCTCAGTCATCTTTGATTTAGACTTTTATTTTCTTTAATTTGCCATATCTACCTCTTCATTTAATAAATAGGTATCGAGAGACTTCTATGTATGAGACCTTGTTCTAGGCACTGGAAGAAATAAAAGTCTATATGAATTATAATTTTGATTCCTTAACTTCATATTGTTTGTAATTTAATTACACAGGTAAGTAATATAGAGGTTATTTGAGGATGCTGGTAATGTTTTGTATTTTTCACAGAAGTTTTAATTACATTTGTTGCTTAATATGTGCTGATACCTTATACATCATTTGTGGGAATGTAAAATATGACAGCTATTGTGGAAAATGTTTTGGCAGTCCCTCAAGAAGTAAAACATCAAATTACCAGATAAGCCAACAATTCTACTCTTAAGTAATAAACCTGTAAGAGATGAAAAGCAGTCATCAAATGAAAACCTGTATATGAATGTTCATAATAATGCTAATCACAATAACCAAAAAGTGGAAAGAATCAAACTGACCATCAACTAATATATGGTTAAATTAATGTGGTATATCCAGATAATGGGGTATTATTCAGGAAAGAAGTACTGGTGTGTGGTACAACATAAATGATCCTTAAAAATGTTATGCTAACTGAAAAGATTAAGACACAAAATAAAACATATTTTATAATTGTATTTATATGACATATCAAGAAAACTTAAATCCATAATGACAGAACATTGATTAGTGACTGAAAGGGCTGAGGAAAAGGAGAAAAAAATGATTGATTAATGGGTATGGGGTTTCCTTTTGAGATGATAAAAATTTCTCAAACTTAATAGTGGTGCTGGCTGAACAACATGAAGAATGAATTTAACCACAATGTTACATGGCATTGTGAATGTATTGAACTAAGAGAGTAGCTCTTATACTGCTATTTCTCCCACAAAGGAAAGTGAGAATGTGTGTGAGTGCCTCACTTTCTTAGCTATGCAAGACACTGCCAAAGAGGTCCATTTCTTTTTTGTCCCATTGAGAATACTAACATGAACTACACAACTGGGATAGAAGGGGTGGAAGGAGGGGGTGGAAGGAGAGGATGGAAGAAGATAAACCAGGAAAAAGGGTTTGAAGATGGCAGTGGAGTAGGTGCAAGTTACATTGACCTCCTTCCAGGACCAAACTGGAATTACAGTGAAAATATAGAACAATCAACCGGAATAACCAACTGAAGACTAGCTGAGCAGAGTCTTATAGAGGAAACCACATTGAGACTGGTAGGAGGGGCAGAGACATGAAAAGGGCTGGCCCTGGTCCACAGGCAGAGGCTGATAATAAAGAGGAATATGTGAGCTGTAAAGGTTTCCCCTGGGGAGTGAGGTGTCTGAATCCTACACTGGGATCCCCAGCCCAGAACACCAGAGCTGGGATAAATGCCCATATAACATCTGGCTGTGAAATTAGTGAGGATTCTGTTTGCCAGAGAGAGAAAAGAGTCTGCTAGAAAGCCAGGTGTCCACTTAAAGAAAAAGTGCACAAAATCTCATTCACAGCCACCCAAGCTGGGCTCCAGGAGGGAGGGAGCTGCTTGGAGTGTACTGGAGTCCTGTGAGAAGAGATTGGGTTGTATGGCGGCAGGAAGAGAGCTGGGGTGATGGTCTTCAGGGTCCCTGTACTGAGTACTTCTCCCTTACCACGGATGTCATCTTTCTTGGGTTGATCACTCCCCTCCATGGGGTATCAGCCTAGGGAAATGCAATAGCCCTACACTCCCAAATCCTCGTTGCCCCATCCTGCTAAGCTTACACTTAGAAGAGGAGTCAGCTTCCTACACTGAGGGCATAGAGGTCTGAGCAGACTCTAGGGGTGTCAGAGAGTGAGTTGTGTAGTTCTGGGGCGAGGATCATCCCCAGGACGTTCCTGTGAACCTGACTGGCATCATCCCTTCATAGGAAATCCACTAACCCCATTCTCTGGACTCCCAACAGCCCCGCATTGTCTAACTCAGGCCCTGCAGGAGGTCCAGGCAAAATCTGGGACAAACTTTGTTGTGTGGCTTTAGGATTTGGGCCAATTTCCTCTCACACACCTTATCAGTACAGATCCCTCCTTTCACATGGTCAACTCTTGTGTGTTTTTTTGCCTGACAAAATCTGCTGACCTCTCCCTGATGACTCCTTGACTCCTCACCCAACCAAATGTCTGTAGACACCCAGGGGTGGCAGCTAGCTCTGGTGTATTCTGGGTCTTTTGCTGATTGGCCTCAGACTAAGAACAGGGCTGAGTTTAAATCTGTATCAGTCTGGTGAACACTAACAGACCCTATCTGGTGACTCAGTGAGAATCTACCTCACCCAACATGACTACCGCTGGAGGTTCTTTCAGTGACTGAGCCTAACAGGGAGTGGGCATGTGCAGGTAGGTAGAGATGGATCTAAGGATATGTTGGGCCTTAAGTTGATCTTCCCTGGGCTTGGTGTGGTGCAAACTAGCATTGGTTCACAGCTTGGCCTTATCCACACATACTCAGGCCTAACAGAAGTAGCCACAAATTGTGGATTGCTTTGTAGCTCCAAACCAGTTGCCCAGGGATGGCCACAGGCAGTGTCTGACATTGAGCTGCACTGGAATCTGTTCTAAAAGGTCCCAGAACCTACACATGCAGTGGAAAGCTTCAGAAAACATCAGAGCAAAATACAATAAGCTCCACTAGCAGCAAAACTAAAGAGAGATCTCAGCAGGCACCAGAACCTGAGGAGGTAAATTAAGCTTCATGTGCTTAGCACCACCTGCACAACAGCTAGTACGTTGTGGTCAAGGTCAACACTAACAGTTAGCTAGCCTGAGGGTCGATCCCATGGATGGACTCAATTACAAGAAGAGGGTTAATATAACCCACAAAAGGGATACTCCTGGACCACCCAGCTCAGGTGATCAAAGAGAATGTGTCACTAGGACCCACAGAACAGCTAAGATCTCCATACCTAGACAGCTAGATCTTTAAGGTCTTCCTAATACATAGAAACAAACACAGAGAGGCAACCCAAATGTGGAGACAAAGAAATATACCCCATTTGAGAAAATAAGACGAATATCCAGAAAAATAACTAAATGAAATGGAGGCAAGCAATCTACCAGATATAAAGTTCAAAATAATGGTTATAAAAATGCTTAAAAAACTTAGGAGAAGGCTGGATGAACTTAGTGAGAACTTAAAGAGATAACAAGTATGAAAAAGGACATAGATTCCATAAAAAATAACCAGCCAGACATGAAGAATACAGTATCTGAAATGAAGAATGCACTAGAAGGAATAAACAGTAGGTTTGATTAAGCGGATGATAAAATCAATGGTTTGTAAATCAAGGTAACAAAACACTCAATCAGAGAAGCCAACAGAAAAGAGAGTCTTAAAAATTAGGAATGTCTAAGGGACCTAGTGACAACATCAAGTGTAATAACATTTGTATCATATGGGTACCAGAAAAAGAAGAGAGAGAACAAGGGTTTGAGAACTATTTAAAGAAATACTGATTGAAAATTTCCTGATTTGGTGAATGAAAATGGCTCAGAAGTCCAGAAATAATAGATTCCCAAACATGATGAACCAAAAGGGTTCTACACCAAGACAAATCATAATTAAAATGGCAAAGTTTAAAGACAAAGAATCTCAAAAGCAGCAAGAAAGAAAATTAGTTATCTACAAGGGAACTCCCAGAATACTATCACCTCTTTGCTCAACAGAAGAATTTAGGTGAGAATGGATTGTCACAAAATATTCAAAGTGATGAAAAGCAGGGACCTACCATCAAAGGCTAATTTACCCAGCAAGGCTATCATTTAAAATTGAAGGAGAAATTAAGAGCTTCACAGAAAGAAAAAGCTAAATTATTTTATTATCACCAAACAAGAATTATAAGAAATATTAAAGGGTCTTCCTTAAAAAGAAAAAAATTGAATAAGTACATAATTATAAATAATAAAATGGCCTCTGACTGGTGTAGTTCAGTGGGTTGAACATCCTCCAAGGATCAAAAGGTTGCCAGTTCGATTCTTGGTAAGGACATGTGCCTGGGTTTCAGGCTACATCCCTAGTTGAGGGCACGTGAGAGAGAACCAATCCATGTTTCTCTCATACACTGATGTTTCTCTCCTCTTCCTCTTTCCCTTATCTCTAAAAATAAATAAGTAATCTAAAAAAATAATAACGTGGCAATAAAAATGTACCTGTCAATAACCATTTTAAATGTAAATGACTACATTATTAAGAAAACAAGACCCTATATGTATATTGTCTAAAAGAGGCCCACTCGAGAATGAAAGATACACACAGACAAAAAGTAAATGGATAGAAAATATATTTTATGTAAACAGAAATGAGAAAAAACAGTTGGGATAGCAATAATTATATCTGAGTAAATAGACTTTAAATCAAAGGCTATACATAGTAAGAGACAAAGAAGGGCACTATATAATGGTAAAGGGAGCAATCCAGGAAGAAGATATAACCTTTTTATTTTATTTTATTTTTTATTTTATTTTATTTTATTTTATTTTCCAGGGATTGATTGATTGATTGATTTTTATATTTTATTGATTATGCCATTACAGTTCTCCCATTTTCCCCTTCATTCCCCTCCACCCTGCACACCCCCTCCCACCCACACTCCCCCTCTTTAGTTCATGTCCATGTATCATAAGTTCTTTAGCTTCTACATTTCCTACACTACTCTTGCCCTCTCCCTGTCTATTTTCTCCCCACCGTCTATACCACTTATTCTCTGTACCTTCTCCCCACTCTCTCCTCCCACTCCCCTGTTGCTAACCTTTCATGTGACCTCCATTTCTGTGGCTCTGCTCCTGTTTTAGGTGACCGCTTAGTCTGCTTTTGTTTTAGGTGTGGATGTTAATAACTATGAGTTTACTGTCCTTCCACTGTTCATATTTTTATCTTCTTTTTCTTAGATAAGTCCCTTTAACATTTCATATAGTAAGGGCTTGGTGATGATGAACTCCTTGAACTTGATCTTATCTGAGAAGCACTTTATCTGCCCATCCATTCTGAATGAAAGTTTTGCTGGATAGAGCAATCTTGGATGTAGGTCCTTGTGTTTCATGACTTGGAATACTTCTTTCCAGCCCCTTCTTGCCTGTAAGGTCTCTTT
>PVKM010004588.1:0-51563 GCA_004027735.1 Carollia perspicillata
TGAACTGTTCAATAAGAGAATAGGTGATTTAACTTTGTTGATTTATTTAATGGGCTGTCATGTCCAAGGAGAGACAAGCTAATTCTGGTCACTCTAGAAAACAGTATTAGAATCAATGGGTTTATAACATTGACAAGTAAGAATTCAGTCCCAGTTAGGAAAGACTTTTCAGATAAATAGGTGAATTCAGAAGTTTAATGGGCCATCACAGACAAGAGGCCGCCTCATTTCTGAAAATTTCAAGCAGAGGCAGCATGATACAGTGAAAAGGAGCCTAGACAGTCTTCTTCAATTTCCACTCCACAAATCCTCTAAATTATTTTTAAAATATTGAACCCCAATAAAACCCAAGAAAGACATACACAATTCAGTTAACTTTGACAAATCAAATTTATTTACGTGTCTCTACCCTATTAGATCCCTTTCTGAAGAAGAGATTCTGGCACATTTGAGGTTGGGTGCCCACTCAAGATATGTGCAACTTCAGGTTTTCTGAATGACCTCTTTCTTGAACCACCCACTACCTCTAATTCGCCAAATCACCATCCTCAATAGCACCTGTCAGTGAGTGGTCACCCCTAAAAACCTTGCTGTGAAATGTATGTTCTTTTCTTACCTTATGCTGTTTTCAGTGTAATCTTGTCATTTAGACTTTAAGAAGATGGGGGCAGGACAAGTTGTTGAAACAGCCTCTGATAGTCGCCTATCCGGTATCCATTTCTCCCTTGTCCTTGCTACTGAATCCAGAATTTTATGCCCAGCTCTAGGAAAGAGAATCATTTTTCCAGGCCCCCTTGCAACTAGGGGCAGTCATCCAATATTGGTAATAAGATTTAATTTGAAGTCAGCTAGGGCTTTTTAAGGTCCATTCTTGATTTGAACATGGATTCATGATTGGAGCTAACACAACTATCTTGAGATTATAAGAGGAATGAAGAGAGAATTTTGGAGACATTAACCCTGACTTTGATGAGCCTTCCTCTGGATTTCGTGCTATATAAAAATGAGAAACACCTATTTGTTTAAATCACTGCATTTGTGTTTCCTGCTACTTGCAGTTAAAAGTATTCCTAATTGGTCATTTTCTCATGACCTTTATTCAGCAGTCAACAAATACTAATAGTGCTTTGGCCATGTGCCGTTTGAAGCGCTGGACAGAAAAGCGGGCCCTTCTCTCAGAGGGATCTCAGCTTTAGTCTTAAGATCTCAAAGAAATCAGGCAGCAGCCTAAAAAGAAAAGGTAAATGCTCTGTTTCTCTCCACCCATTTTCCTGGGGGCTAGAACTGTGTGATGGATCCACCAGGATGATGGGAGGACCGCTGTGTCGGGAAGTGTGGCCTGGGATAACTTAGCACCTGACTTCTGCTCTCATCACGTGCTTCTCCGAGGGTTGTAGTGCTAAGATTTTGGTGGCATATGCATTTGGTGATTTAGCTGTTGAAAGAGAAGAGGTGTGGGTAGTGTTTACATCATTTTGATGGAAATGTTAAATAGCATTAATTTTCTGAGTCCTTTATTTAGCTTTATTTATTTAAAAGGTACATTACCACTGTAAACTGTGAATTAGGTATTTAGACATTTCTATTTAAAAAACCATGTGAATGCTCTTTGTAAAATGTGTTTTTGAAGTCACAATCTATTCCTAAATACCTTTATGATCATATATTAATACATGCATTCTTTTCAAAAGTTATATGTAACCTATGTGTCATATATAACTTTGTGTGATCATCTTTTTTCTACTTTTCTGACTTATTTTAATTTTATTGTAATTTAGAAGAATTATTTATATACTCTAAAAATAATGAGTGTAAGGAATTATGTACCAAGTCATGACAAATGAATTGACATAGAAACAGCAGAACCATTTTTAATGCGTTTATATAAATAGATCTGTATAATTATCATTAACCATATTAAGCAGATACTGCTAAAAAGAACAGTTCTATTTATCAAATTGAAGTTGGATTTTGTTACAATATACAACACAATAAGCTAGATCATGTATTCTAAAGAGAATGAAATAGCGGTGACATGAAAGCCATTATATTTAGTATATCTATGTGTTATGTATCTGTGCATTAATTCCTATCTATTAAGCAGAAAATGTTACATATCCAAAGCTTTGGTATCAGTTACCTAAAAGTGCTGATACCTCACTTCTGAGACCCCGAAAAGGGAGTGAAGGCTATCAACTCATTTATCATTTTTATGTGCTAGATTCCAGAATCTTCCATTGAGTGATTCTTTTCCCTAAATGAAGATACTTGATTCTTGATTCCACAAAGCCACCATAAGGAGATTACATAATCATATACTTTCAAGTTTGAATTCCAATCTTTTAATTTGAAAAAGTGAAGAAGTTGCGGCTTTATTCAATTACGTATTTTTTTCAACAGTCGCTCTTACTTGAGGTTCAAAGCCGATTAAATGATGGGTCCTGCATGACCAGTCTTTAGTGCTGAGGAGTGGTTCCAGTGCTGGGACACAGGCAAGTGTGGTTCATGGGAAACAACAGAGGAAAGTGGACCATGTTCCGATGGAAAGTGTCCATTGGATGAATTGTGGCACAAAGGAGTCACTGGTGATCTTCATTTGAGTCAATTTATCAGAGGGGAGCAGGAACAAGCTCATGGAGGAGGGAAAGAGGGGGGAAAGGGCCAACATTAAATGCAGGCAGTCTCCCCCTTCAAAGGTGAATGGGGTGCTGGGACCAGAATTCAAGTCTCCTGACTCCCAGATTATTACTAAAGCATACCGACAGTTTAATGAACCCCAAATTCTAAATTTTAAAAACAATGAGAATATTTCAGCTAACCTGGGGATAGCTTGTTAGCAAGTGAAAAAAAAATATTTCAATAATAATAATGTTAATAAAGAAGAGTCAGAGAATTCCAGGAGACTCTGATAACAAAGCACAAACATGTTTCAGTTTTTAGTGAAAGGACCTCAAAACCGTTTCCTCTCTAGTTTCAGCTCTTTTGAATCTGCCTGTTCTCTTCACAGCTTCACTTGATCTGTATCGTGGCAGTTAGATTTGACCTGCAAGGGAAGATCTTTGCTTTTTCACTTCTGCCAGCTGCAGGAGTTTCTTGCTGGGCAAGGAGTTTGCTTCATCCTTTTTAATAGTTGACCATAGAGATAAGTGTGGGATTGAAGGAGGGATTCACCTATCCAGAAACCAGAATAATTCTGAGGGTCCACTGAATGGATTGGCCAGTCTAAGGGTCTGTCTAGAAACTTACCTGTCTTGACTTCTGTAATTCCAGCAACAGGACTGAGTAGGTGAATGGTGGTTGCCGGAGTGAGGAGACACTGTTTTCTCTCCTGAATGCTGAATTTATCTTTCAGGCACACACAGCTCAATATAAAGAGAAAAAAGACTTTTAAAATGTCCTAAGCAGACAGCTAAAAATCTTGAACTCTGAGTTCTAATTTTAGCTCTCATTTTGTTCATTAATGTTATAGCTAGAAGGAGACTTAGGGATACTCATAGCTGAAACCCTTCATTGTACCAACTTGCAAGCCGAGGCCCGAGAGAATACAGCTACTTGCTTGAGGCAATGCAGTTATGTTCTTTTCTCATCAGTCTCGTCTTAGCAGCAACTTCCTCTAAAAACAAGCTCAAATTCCCTAAGATCCATTCCACTTAAATGATAAAATTCTTTTATATTTACTAAGACCCTTAAAATATTTAGAGAATCATTTTTCTAAGAAGTCAGGACACCTTATAGTCCTTATCTCTCTTTTCACATCATTCTTATTAAATAAGGGACATGGATTCCTGGGGACAGTTAATACTCAGAAGGTATGATAGGGCTTGTTCAAGATAAAAAAGAATTGAGACCAAAAGCTGGAAGTGACTTAGAAACTAAATCTATATTTAATAGAAGAGTGACCCTGCAAGGATGTGGCTTTAATATTGGAAATCACCGTTATCAATCACACTGTATGTCAGTTATTAAAAGTGATGATCAGTTTGAGTTTATGGAATCCTAAGCCAGTTTATTTCCTCCTGCTTTCAGGCCAAATCAAGTCTAAACAATGCCATACATACTTTTGCTCTTAAATGATTTCACTGTTTTGACTTAATACATCTATTTGCCATCTTGTATTACATAAACAAACAGATTAAAGGCTGACCTCTAATCCCCATCTCTTTTGTTATGAAATAAATCCATTTTTCCTTTGTCTTCTGTTGAACAGGAAACAAGGTCTCCATGAATCATTTAGTCTCCCTCTGAACTTGGCCTGGACAGAGTGCAAGTTTACTTCTCAGAGACAGAGCTTTAGTTTGTTTTTACTTTCCTTTACAGTTTCTTCATGAATTGTAGTCTCAAATCTTTCTATTTTTTTCTATTACATCTTACTATTTGACCCTAAAAGGTAATATTTTGTTGTCTTTGTTTTATGATTCCTTCTAACAACTTCCCCTTGGTCTGAATGGAGGATGTCATAGGATTGAAACCACTGGGAACTGGGACGAGAACATTGTAATCATAGGTAGAAAGTACTAGGAAAACTTCGCTGTGAATAAAAAATAGACATAAAAATAAGCATTCCATAAAACTCACACAGTGCTTTGACAATTATAAAGCTGTAGTAACATGAGTAGACATTCCACTTGAAGAGGTATTGACCAGGAGATGTTAGTGGTAGATAATTCTTCATTTTTGACTTAAATTGCAATTTCCTCTAACATAGAAGTCAGAACAGTAATATATTACTGGTAGTTTCTGTTGAGAGAACAGTTTGGTTTTTTCCTACCTCATTGTTATATTAAAAGGTCATTTCTACCACTAGAGGGAAAATATGTAAATGGCATTCTCTTATTTATTTTCAGTAGTATATCTATGATCTTTCCAAAGTATTCCTGGAAAGTAAAGCATTAGCATTATGAGGTGGGGAGTTTCTGTTTTTTTCCTTTTATAAAGAATTTTTGAGTAGCAGTGGCTCCCAATTCTGTAGTGTGGCTTCGGGTGGATAATTACTGTAGAATACTGCAGACCTTTTTTCCCTGTAGGGTGATTGATTTTAACCTTTCTATGCCAAACCTTTGTTCTGTGCATGACATTTCAACCCCCACCACTTCCTGTGTTCTATTTTCCTAAAGAAAATTGCATTTTCTATTTCTGGATAAAGCATGGTTGTTTGTGTCAGTCAATTTAACACAACACACCAGTTCTTATTTGTGCAGAGGAAGCACTAATACGACTCCAGCAGGAGCTGGGTCCTGAGCCCATGACCAAGCTTCCCATTGGGCCCAGAAGACAGATGCCACAATAATCCACTACCAATGAGACTACTTAATGATGATGTAGCACCTTGTTCTCAGAGACCCCCAGGTAGTCTGAAGTCCCATTTCCTGCCCTATACACACTCATCCTGCAAATGATGCATGGACATAAAAGAAAGTGATTGAGTGGCATAATGAAAAGCGCAGGCATGTCGGAGAGTCTAACACAACTTTTGATTCCTGTTCTAGTGTTTACCATCTCTGGACTATTAAACATATTTCATATCCTTTCTGAATCTGTGGTTCCTCATCAAAAATGGAGCTAAAGTGATTGTTTTTAACTTGCAGGGTTGGTGAGAGAATTAAATAAGATGGTGAACACTAGCCTGTTAGCACACTGTGTGTTTCATACGAGGCACTCAGTAAGTAGCAATTATAATGAAATATAGCACCTATAGGTAAGAACATACTGAATTTTGATGAAGTAAGCACTTCTTCTTATGAGATGTCTTTTGGTAAAAAACATGGCTATGGACCTCTGATCTTTTTGTTCCATAGAGCAGATCAGCTGTGAGAAAAGATTCAAGTAAGTTGATTTCATTGCTATTAATGACTTAACTCATATGCAGTCATTGAATGGATGCCCTGCGGATGCTGTGCACTGTCGTGCATGCCTGAGTCTAGAAGAAAGAACAAAGAGCAAAAAGCAAAGTGATGATAAGGACAGATCATGGGCTTGGGTGTAGGCAAATGTAGCTTCTCATTTTCGTTCTGCTATTTACTGACTTATATGATTTGGGCAGGTTATTTATCTTCTCTGAGCCTAGTTTCTAGATCTCTAAAATGTGGATAATAAAACATGCCTCATAAAGCTGTGATAATAAATATAAAGCAGTTGTCATCTGGGATGATATTCAAAATATTTACTAATCAGTATGGGAGGGGAATTGACTAATCAGAAAGAAAGGGCTGTAGGAAACTAGCAGACTGGTACATAACAACATATCAGGGGATTAGAATATGGTAGATTAGAGCCTGGGTTTTAGTTTGGGGTTTGGGAGTCGTATTATTTATATTTCTCATTTTCTGTATCTTATAATGTTGTGACATCTTAAAAACCTTTCTGGCTGTGGAGAGACTGGCTCTTTGGAGACTGGCCAATTCTTATGGATAGCAAAGGGCTCAGCCAGGAGCATGCCTTTGATAAGCAAATTGGCCAATCCAGAAACATACATCCCCTGTCTGACCCATATACCCCCAAAGGCAATGTTCCCCTGTGAAAATCACTCCAGAGTTCCATGAAGCTTGGGCCTTTCTTATAGTCAATCCTAAAATGTTTCCCCTGCCCTGTCTTGTCTTTCCTGAGGAAACCCCAATACCAACTCTGACCTAGACTTTCCCCTGCTCCTGTGTTGTGCCTCCAGACCAAAACCTGGCACTTCCCTCCTGTGCAGTGCCTACTGCTTCTAGAATCTGTAAGTATAAGAACTTTCTTTCCATGAAACTCCTTTGTGTTTCCTCTTGTGGCTGTACCTGGCTGACCATCACACAAAAGGACATAAAACATGAGTGGACAGAGAGACAAACATATAGATGATCGCCATATAGTATGAAATGTGCTATGATGATAGGACAGTAAAGGACAGAGAGCACAGTGTAAGGAGCAACTATGTCGAACTGCACAGGGGTGGGAGGTGGGGGATCTAGGATGGTAAAGAAAGGGAGATAGAATATTTGAGCCAAGTGTTCAAAGAAGAGTGGGAGGGTTTGTCAGGGCTGACTGGACTCAATGCAGGGGAAAATCAGGTACCACAGTGTGGAAGTGCGCGCATGTATGACCTGTTTCAGGAAGTATAGGGAATCCTCCACTGGGAGGGGTTTGGGGGGCTGGGCAAAGGATGAAACTGGACATGTAGGTAAGGGCTTGCTTTTGAAGGACCTTCCAAGCCACTCTCTTGTAGTGTGAGAAGCAATTGGAAGAGGAGAGATATGGGATGGAGGAAAACAAACCAGGCAGCAATGTGGCTGTGTTGGTCAGTGGGAGGTATGAAGACCTGAACTGTGGAGGGGCAGCTCCCAGTCCGGGAGAGCACAGATGCAGAAATACATGAGTCATGGAATAGGTGGAACTCTGTCAGTGATTGGATAGAGGGGTGGAGGAAGGAAGCAGCTGAAGACCACCTCTGGGTTTTAACCTAACTGACCAGTACATATAGGGATCTCAGAAAAGAAAACACTTTTAGGATCAAGGATTTCTTCATTTTTCTTCATTGTTTGTGTAACTGACTCATTCCTCTGCCTGCTAGGTCAAATAAGGGGTTTTTTTTTTTGTTTGTATTTGTTTTTGTTTTTGTTTTTTTTGTCTCACAGCTGTAAATATTTCATGCCAGTGACCATGTTTCTGTTTTATTTTGAGAATGGCACTTTAACTGGGTTTTTCAGTTTGAACAACCAAAGAACGGAAGGGCCATTTGTGTCTTCAGGGATATGTTTGGTGCTGAAGATGGTAGACAGTCAGGTGTGGTGAGGACAGAAAGTGCCCGAGGTCTTACAGCTTAGAAGTAACATCCTGTCCTCTGAGGATGACACTGCTAAAGGTGTGTCTTTGAAAGAGCAAAACACACAAACAAAAATTATGACCAGCAATCTGAACTATGGTAGATGTCTATAAAAATTGTTATTTTATTTACTGCTTTAACTCTTGTGGATCTGCCTTACTGACCTCAGAGATGGCCCTTTTGTTCAAAGTAAATTGTCCCATTGCTCTCAGAGGGTGGTTGGCCAGCCTGTCATTTGAATTATGTGTATGGACAGGGAGTGAGGGGAGGGAACTGCCCTGTTTTACCGATTCATTTAAAATTTTGCTTTTGTGTTTTCTCTCCCATTATCCTTGGCAGGAGCTAGTAATCACCCACTCCCAGGGCTATGGAGCCCGGACAGCTTCTGGCCCACATGTTCCCGTGGGCATCACATCAGAACCAGGGAGGCCGCACACAAGGCAGGCCTCGCTAACCCCTTTCTTCTCTGCTAGCACTGAAATAATTTCAATGACAGGACAGGTTTATTAGGCAATTCCTTTCTTATCAAAACAGATGGCCATCCAGCTTTTTAATTCTAAAGAGGTTTGTAATGGTGTCTGAAATTTTTTGACAACATACTTTTCACTTGTTTCAAGTTTCCTTTTTTTTTTTTAATCTACTAAGAGCCAGGCTCTTAGATGTGTCAGGCCTTCATTTAAGCACTTTACATAAATAATCTGAATTCACCCTCATGACAACCCATAAGGTAGGACCATGATTACCTCCAGTTCTCAGATGAGGACAATGGGGCCTAGAGAAATAAAGTCACCTACTCACATTCACACCATTGCAAGTGATTGGGTTAGGAGAGTTCACACTCCTAGCTGTCACATTCTCCAGTCCTACACGGTAAATAAGTACAAATACTATCAATGTTAAAGAAGCTGCAACTGAGTCTTGGAAAGGCTCAAAGTCCAGAAACCAGGTCTCTCTGACTCAAGAGCTATGCTGTTCTCCCAGGTCACCTGTTGGCTCTGGTCATACCTGCTGAGCAGAGCATTACTACACATGAATTGTTTCGTCACACACTAACCTTGAATCCTGGGATCTTCAGAGTGAGATGATAAAAGTGGTATTGGTTTGTGGTATTGGTATTGGTTTGTGGTATTGGTATTGGTATTGGTATGATATTGGTTTGTAGTGTGGTAGTGCTTCTGGTCTTATATCTGATTGCACCATTATTTCTCACCCTTGATGGTAGAATGTACATAAAATGAGATTATTCACATCATAAATTATTAACTATTTAAACCCCCGAGTCAGTCTGAGCTTGTATTGTTGCTGACTCTTTGCTGTATACCAAGTGATTTGCCATTAAGGTTGATATATGGGAATAGTTCTACCTCTTACTTTGGAATTAGAATCTTCAGAGAAATATAGGACAGCTATTTATTTTTGTATTTACACAAATTATATATACATACAGAGTGCTAAAACATAAAAACAGCATATGGTTTAGAAGATCTGTAATTGCTCCAGGCGTCTGTGGGTGTAGAAATTGCATGACTGCTAGCGACATGGGTTCCTCAGCAACGAGAGATCACAGACTCTGTCACGCTCAGCACACGCGAAGTGATGGGCTCTTTAGCAATAGGCACCATTTTTATATTCATACTCTAGTTTTCCAGTCTGATTCATGAAAACAACTTCATTTTAAGAAGGATTGATTGGGGGATAAGAAGAGAACCCTGAGGTGACCAAACAGGACAGAGTAAAACACAGTTGTGGGACCAGCCTACCCTTTTGAGTTGAAATCAGTCAAAAGCACTGCTGTGTAATATACAGCAAATTTGACACAATTTGCAGAATTTGAGGCTCAAGCTCCTAAATCAGAGATATTTGGAAGACAGCATAGAAGCAGCTTCTGAGGGGCCCAACTGCCTCTCTTGCTAATCAGGTGGAAAGGATGAAAAAAATAAAGAAAACTTAAGAGGGATGAGAAGAAGGAAGAGAGGAACTGAGAGTTACCAGACTTCATCTACATGCCAGGGCTGTGGTTTCACACCATCTTCACAACTAGGAGGAGCAGATACTATTCTTAATTCCCTGCTGGAGATGGAAAACTGAGGTTTTAAAGTTTAAGGGATTTGCCCAAGATCATTCAACTAGGAAGTGGTATATATACTCAGAATCTATATCCAACTCTTATAAGGAAAAGCTTGTTCTTTTTCCACCCGAGTGTAAAGCTTTCCTGAAAGACTACAAGTCACTGCCAATGGCATTTGCAATCGCTGGTTACATCCTGCATTGATATTTGGCAGAAACCCTGGAAACCAAAGGTGAGCAGTGTGGCCAGGCAGAGCTCGGCTGGGGGCTCTTCAGTTCTCTCTCCTCCCAGGGCACTGGGCGATAGCAGAGTACTCACTTTACACACCAGACTTTGTTCTTTATACCACAATGCAGCCCAGGGCTTATAAGTGCAGAAGGCCATTAATTTTCCCAATATTCCGTAATTTTTGGCATGGACTGGATGCAGCCAGGGAGACTAAGCTAGGATCGCATCAAGGACTTATGCTTGTGTCTGTGTGGAGGGATGTGCAGTTGCCATAGCAGCAATCAATCTGCTAAATAAGTGGTAACATAAACTGATTCAAAGCAAAGACTGATTTGGGTCAGGGAATCGCACTCTATTAAAAACAACTTCTCTGTGACTTCTGAGGATTTGCAGCTTTTATAGATGGCCCTAGAAATGCACAGTGAGTGACTGCTCAGAGGTACAAGGGGTGTGTGCCTGAAAAGGTGAGCAGTACGCTGTTTCCAGGCAGCTTGAATGGGGAAGTCTACAGGACATGCTGTAAAACTGGTCTTCCACTGCCTGTCAGTTGCCAGAGGCTTAGGACCAGTAACAAAAATAATAGACTGTAGATGTTGAGTAACCCCCCACCCCATAACTTGGGACATCTTTCTGTGCATTACACACATGTGGTCAACAATCTTGCCGAGTGGGGTTTATCACCCTTCCCTGGATGTGGACACCTATCGATATGCCCAGAGTTGTATAACCACATAGGGGGCATTCAGGACTCAAAGTGAGATCTGCTCGATACAGACATCATGTCCTCTCCACCTGCCATACAGCTTCTTTTCCTTGGATTTTCTCAAAAGGGAAGGACGTTTTTTCTTTGACCACTTCCATGGCAAAGACTGGGGTGTTCTGATTCTGCTTTGTGTATTGTGAAATGCTGCTAACTAGTTGTAATCCAACATGAAAACTAACACTTAAGGTCAAGAGGATTTGGCATTCCCAGAGGTAACACTGATCGGTTATAGGTTGTCATGCTGAACGAGAGAGGGCTCTTTTTTATCTATAGTGTTCAAAACAGCACAGATAGTCTATTGTCTGCACTTTGATCTAACCTAGCTCTTTGGTACTGGGCTAGGG
Organism: Carollia perspicillata; assembly: GCA_004027735.1. Taxonomy (NCBI): domain Eukaryota; kingdom Metazoa; phylum Chordata; class Mammalia; order Chiroptera; family Phyllostomidae; genus Carollia; species Carollia perspicillata. Next base: position 11,199 of record PVKM010004588.1, read on the forward strand.
AGAAAGCATTTCTGAGCTATGATAGGAGGTGACATGCTGTAAAGCAGAAAGCACCGACTTGATAGACTGTTGAGTTATGGGCTCTGCCACTTTCTAGTCGTGTGGACTTGGGCATTTGACGCCCATTATTTTGGTGTCAGTTCTGAATTCTACAAAATGGAGATGAGGTTGATGGTGCTAGCAATGGTGCTGGTGCTGGCAGCGGTGGTAATACCACCTAACTCTCGGTCGCCTGGAATACTTTTTGGAATGAGACGTAAAAATTGCCTCACTTAAGCTTAAGGAGTAAATATGCTTCCAGATTCCTTTTCATCATGGAGTATTTCCCTTCATCCATGTACCCCAACTTTTTATTTTTGTTATTGTGTTAATTCAGTGGTTCTGAATTAAATAGTTATGGGATGAATGAAGTCTAGGAAAGTACTTAACAGAGTGCTTGTCACATGGCTATGGTTTCATAAATGTTAGTTTCCTATTTAAAGAAAGCCTAAATAGTATTAGATAATCTTTCATCTTTAGATCTAGTTTTTAATTGCTAGACTCAGTTCTGCAGGGAAGGGGAGTTTGAGCTCCAGGAACCTGAAGGAAGATGTCAACTTGCCTTTATGCTTCCTGTTCCTTATTTTTGACTCTGACTGAAGTCAGTAGGATGAAAGCAAGTGCTTTGGACTTTGGATTTCCTTCTGGAAGCCTCACCTTTCCAGGGCCCTTGGCCACAGAGCTGGGTCAAGGCTGCTGAAAATGAACTTTGTGCAATTATGCCATCTGGAATACACCTCTAGGAGCTGAGTAGGTGAGTTCATTTGGGGGATCCTACTGTCCTTTGGCCTCTCAGGCAAAAGGATGGCAATTTCTGGTGAGATGCAGTCTTAATGCCAGCTCTTTTCACATGGACTGTCCATGGGTTATAAACATCATACAGGCAGGGCTAGGCTGCATTTTGAGCTAGTGACCTGGAGGTGTAAGTTCTGCCCATCTGCTCTAATGAAAGTGCCCCATCAAAGGCATTTCTGCATTCAACTATAGCCCCTCTACTGTTTTTCTGTGCATGCACTACTGTAATCTGTGGCTTCAAAATTACTGCTCAATTTTTTCCCTGTGTGTGGACATTGCTTTTTTAAAACATAAAGAAAAACAGAACCCGTGTCTGCTATCTGAATATCTCTCAATTAGACTGCTTGAGCACACCTACCAATTGACTTTAATAGATTGAATCCAAGTCTGCAACTGTGTTAGAAGGAAATGAGATTTTCTTGCATCCTAAGTTATCTGCAGCACTTTGTCTGAATGCAGACAGATTTCCCAAATTCAAGATACAATGATAGGCAAGAGTTGCTGAGAGCCTGGAGGCAGTATGTAATCATCTCACAGGTAAATTATCTCTGCCATGAGAAAATTGGAGCAGTAAATGAAGCATTAGTCTACTTCACTAGGAGGTCTGTACGTTATGGTGCCACACCAACCTGATTCTCTGATTATAGTTCAAGTCAAGTCTGCCATTCATGCTTTCCTTTTCTTTTGTTTCTTTTTCTCTTTATATTCTAGTGAGCTTTGGTTTTCTTCAGCTTCTCTGTGTTCTACCTGTTAAGCCCAAAATTGGTGGTTAAGACAAAATACAAAAGAGAGAGAGGCAGCAGTGAGAAAACAGACAAAGACAATGGTGGATAAAGCTGAAAATGTTTCCTTCCTTCTTTCCCATGTCATTCCTCTCTTGACAGTTGTGTTGAGCAAAGGTGAGATGGAGCTTCACATTATAGGGAACCAGTAACTTATGAGGTTCAAATCCCTGGGCAGTCTTCTGTAAAACCGTATAGGAGCAAAGTGTGTTATTGGAGCTTATTCTAATCTTACCTCATTGCTCAGGTTCCAGATCACACCTGGGCTTCTCCATATGCACCAATATGGAGTAACTTTTATTAATGTTTACTGTATGCCAGCTCCTATTCTAGTGCTTTCTATAGATTATTTTATGATTATCTTATAAATACTCTAAAAAGAAACAAATATATCCATTGACGGATGAGTAAGATGAAGCAACAGAGTAATATAAATATACTTTAAACATATGTATATATACTTGAGTCAATACTTTAGACATAGTAACTTATCCTTTTATAGTCGACATTTATATTTAATCTTCATTGTATTTTTCCATTACTATTTAGTCCCTATGTGCATACTTCCCCCCAGCAACCACCACACTGGGGTCCATGCCCAGGGGTCCTTATCCCTTTTTGTTCAATTCCTCCACCCCCTCACCTCCCCTATACTAGCTGTCATCCTGCTCTTCATCTATGAGTCTGTCCCCACTTTCCTTGTTAATTCATTAGATTCCTCATAGCAGTAAAATCATAAGGTATTTCTCTGGCTGGCTTATTTCACTTTCACTTTGCATAATGTTCTCCAGGTCCATCCATACAGTTGCAAAGGGTAAGATTTTCTTCTTTTTTATGGCTTCCATTGTGCAAATGTCCCATAGTTGTTTTATCCACTCATCTACTGATGGACACTTGGGATGCTTCCATATCTTAGTGATTTTAAGTAATGCTGCAATGAATATAGGGGTGCTTATGTTCTTTCAAACTAGTGTTTAGGTTCCTTTGGATATATTCCCAGAAGTGGAATCACTGGATCAAAAGGCAGAACATTTCCCCATGCTGTTGTTATAAGTTTTTTCCCTTGCATAGTCCTTGATGTAATATTCCATCCCCCTACTGTTGGACATGTAGGATATTTCTAGTATTTACATTTTAACAGTGGAATACAGGCCTATTTTGTTTCAAGGAGCAAAATGAATGTTTTTAAGGTGTAAATACAGGAAGGAGTGGCATTCTGAGGATCACAAAGTCCTCTAATACATTTTTTTTCCTTTTTTGACTGCCACTTTTACTTTTTATTTATATACATTTTCTAAAGCTTCTGTTTCTCAATCTTGCATTCCCTTTACATCTGTACTTATAGATGAATTCAGCTTTAAGACTGACCAAATGGCTGAAAATCTATGAAGCAAGTTTTATTTAAGGGTTGCTGTGGACTTCTTTGATGGCCTATTTCTTAGGTTTTCTGAAAAATCTTTTATAGTGTTCCATTTTCTCCAGTTACATGTGCACTGGACACCACAGGAAGCTCCTACTTTTCAACTCAATCATACACCTATTGTTTGATAGCTTTGTGTGTGTGTGCACGCATGTGCCAGGTATTCAATTGGCCAAGGGGAGTAAAGAGCAGAGTCACACATGCTTCTTGCCATAAAGGACCTAAGAGTCCAGCCAATGACAAGAATAAAGAGCAGTGATTATGACTTTAATGATAAGTGCAATGACACGTGGTTAATGGTTATTCACATACGAAGAGTTATGGGAACACAGCTCAAGTAGCATGTTTCCTAGGGAGAACAGGGATCCGCAAACCCAATGGATAAAAAAGATGCTTTTAAGCTTAACCAAGAAGGATGATTATGAGTTTTGAAGGCAGATAAAGTGGGGGAAGGGACAATTACTCATGAAGGCATGGATGTGGGGCTTGTTCAGGATTCACAGGTAATTAAGGCAGGATGGGTCAAGCAGAGGACCAATAGTGGCTGAAGATGACATTAAATAGGCAGACAGGAATGAGATCATAAAGAGTGAAGTGCCCACCTTAGGTATTTTGGATTTGAGTCCATAGACACTAGTACTTAAATGAGGCATTTCAGCAAAAGAGGGATGTGATCACAACCCTCAGGAGCTCACAAGCTTGGAAAGAGCATCTTAGTACTAGTTGGGCTAACCTTACTCATCTTCTGTCCTCTCCCTATTTTATAGCCTGGCTCCTCTTACATGCCCTGGACTTGGTAAAGTTATTCAAATATTAACAGTATCTAAATATGAAGTTTCTTAACTCTCAGTGTCAGTGGCCCCATTTAGGACACCTGCAGCACCCTGTGCATGGCCTGCAACTTGGTCATATGCTCTGGAGGACCCTGTTTTATTTCTGCCTTTAGTATGGATTACTTAGGCTTGATCAGCTGTTGTGCAAACAATACTGAAAGCTGAGTCACTTAACACATTTTCTTCCTCCAATTTAGTGTACAGCAGGTCAGGGCAAATGTGTGGGGAGGAGGAAGATGATTGCAGTCCAAGCAGTTATTCCTGGCCTCAGGGTTCCCTAGGATTTCATTCAGATATCATTGATGGGAAATCTGTATCAAGGTTACACTTGATCCCTGGGGGGCTGTAATATGGGGAAGGAAGGTGGCCCCCAGAAGAAAAGGAAATAGAGTTTGGTGAATACTCAGTGACAGTGTACATGCATAAGACTATAGTTACAAAAGACTGTCACTTTTAAGGGAGATGTCACCAAAACCACAGGTTGGGCTTTCTGATTTGGTAATACCCCATTCTCACAATTATTTCATAATTTATAAAATTTAGTTAATTCAGGTGGGTTTACAATCTGGCTTATTTACCCAGATTTTCTATGTCTGCTCCTTGTCCAGAATTTATTTTTCATTTTTGTTCCTACTTGGTAAAACTCTTGTAGAGGAAAAGTGTTTATACCTACTACTTTCAGCTTATTGAGGTAGTGATAATTGTGAGTAAACCTTCCAATTATAAATGCAAAATTGAATAGTCTATTAAAATATTTCCCATTAGTTTAATGAGATCTTAAATAGAAGGTAAATCAGAAGCCTGTGAAAGGTTGAAAAATAATAAGAAAGTGTATTCAGATTGCATTTATAGTAGAATAAACTCCAAAAATTATTTCAGTTCAGTTTTATTTATCTTATACACATGTAATTCTACTGTGTCCTTTGTCCCAGTCTCCATACATAACATCTGTTTTTACCCTGTTTCCCACTAAACTCCTCAGTCTGTCATATAAGTCATATACTATTTTTGTTCTGTCACTTCCATCCCTGCCTTCTTCAATTCTGTGCATTCAAGAATGTGTGATGGAGAACATATCAGCACTGCCAACAGACCAGCAATGAGATGACATTTCTGGGTATGTGGAAGAAGAAAGAGATGCTGCTGGGTAAGAGATGGGTTTTTGTTTCAAATTACACAGGAACTGTTGTAAACCCCAAGAATAGGAGTTATTAAAATACAGAATACAGTTTGGTAATATCATTTCACAATTAAAAGTTGGGTTTTGGGTTTCTCCCTTCATCCCTTCTACCCTACCTGTCCCCTCTTCCCCAGAAGCCCATCAATCTAGGAGAGTCAGAGTGAGAGACAAGACACTGGGCAGCCCCTTTGCCACCAAGATAACTTCCCCACTAGAAAAACAAGTTGTTACCTTCTATTCACACTTTGGCTCTCACCTCAAAGACACTGACTTGAGGAGGGCTTTCCTGACCAGTGAGGCTAGGCTTGGAGGTCCCACAGTCCACTTCCTTAGCATTCACATTCCCTATCCAGTAGTGAACAGACTTCATTGTATCATGGTACTCTCAAAGTTTTCTTCTAGTAAATTGCCCATTGTATCCTGGTACCTAGCACAATTCCTGGCACATGATGGACACTCAACACATATCCATTTGAATGAACAAATGAGTGAATGAATGAGTGGATGGGTGCATAGTGTAAATAGGAAAGGCTTGAGAAACAAGTACATCGGGGGTTCTTCTTTGACTCTGCTAGTTTCTAGCTTCAGGTTTGTGGGTAATTTATTTATTTAATCTTTTCAAGACCCAACACCATCACTGAAAAATAAAGAGAGTAGGTCCTAACTGTGCTTTTTCTGAGGATTGAGACAATGTACATGCAACCCCTAGAGAATTCCTATTACATGGATATTTGAAGTTAAAGGTCAATTTTACAGTCCTTGAGGATCAATGGAAGATTTGGAGGAGGGAGTGAAATAATGAAAGTTGTGCTTTGTGAAAGCTGCATCTGGTGGCATGGTGAAAAAGAGACGAGAAAGGGAGTGGAGGGACTGCTGCAGTGTTCTTAGTAGGAGGCGATGAGGTCTGAACTTGTTTAGTGTGTAGTTATATTCCTGAATATGCCATGTCTGGGTGCGGTGGTTCGCTTTGTCAAGTTATCTAAGTGGCATATACATGTGATAGCTACTCAATGAGCTCCCTTACTGAGCTGATGGCCATTTTGCCAACAGGTGCTGGGTTAGTCAGGTTTATTACGAAATGAGGAACAGTGATTCATTTAGAGCCTCTTTTAAAACAGGTTTATTTTAAGAATGTCCTGCAAATGAAATAGAAGGCTGTGAGAATCCAAGACAATTTTCTCTCCCTCTTGACTCTTACCACTCATTGTCATGGTGTGCCTGATTCTCTCTCCATATATTTATTCCTTTATTTCCTTCTGATGACTTTTCAAACTCTTGGAATACAAATCCCACAGATTTGTCTTAGTTACCATCACCCCGTTTAGAGTGTGCTTTGTGCTAAATCAGCTCATGGCTTCTCAGCCTGGCTAGAAATGAGCATCCTTTGGGCCTATTCTTCTTCCTTGTAAAGAATACCACTGGTGTAAACTAGAAAGGGATGTTGGGGGTGGTAGATGGCATGCCTGTCATGCCCAGGACAGCAGTTGAGAAGGTAACACAACTTCTCTGGTGCTGAGCTGATCCTATCTGTTGGCATAAACATAGGCCTGATATAATGGGAGAGGCCCAGTGATATAAGCAAGAAAACGAACATGATTTTTAGAACACCTGATAGGAGAGGTAAATAGAAAATTACCAGATAGAGTGCCCCGTGAAAACTGCATTTAGTAATTCAAGAAATAATTATTGGTGCCTTCTGTATACCAAGCATTGTGCTAAGTGCTAAACATACAGCAGTTGACAAGACAGAGTCCTTGTCCTCGTGAAGCTTACACTCCAATGTGAGTAGACAATGAAAAGGTAAGCAAATAAATATATAATATAATAACAAGTGGAGATAAGCCTACAAGGACAAGTATAGTCTCATAAGATGCCACTGGGTATGGTGGATCTCCAATCCTATTTACTCTTCCCATGGACACAGAGATAGACTATATTTCCCAACCTCCCTTGCAGTTCAGCTGTGACCACGTGACTGAGTTCTGGCTATTGAAATATGAGAAGAAGTGATGTGTTCCACTTCAAAGCCTGGCCCATAAAAAACTTCCCACTTGTGGTCCTCTGTGTTCTTTTCTCTTTTGGCTATTTTGAAAGGAGACAAATCCTGGGGCAACCTTGAGTATCCTTTGTAAAAAATAGTGGAATAATGGGATGGGACCCCTGAATCACAGCGTGGAGGAAAGCCATGCTGCTAGGAATGCCTACATTTCATGGTACCTGAGTGAAAAATAAAGTTTAATTTTGTTAGATTGGTGGTTCACAAAGTGGGGTCATTCAGTGACCATAGTCAGCGTCATTTAGGATCCTGTTATAAGTGCAAATTCTTGGGTCCATCCAAGACACATTAAATTAAAACTTGGTAGGCTGGGCCCATCTATCCAGGTTTTAACAAGCCCTCCAAATGGTTCTGAAGTTTAGGGCTGTTCTAAATTACAGAGATTCCAGGATTTATCTATGATATAAGCAAGTATTATCTTAATAAGTACAATGACTAATTTAATTGATGGGGGTAAGGTTAGCAATTTGAAATATCATGGTCAAGAAAAGCCATTCTGAGGCAATTTTAATGACATGCCATTTATGTGACATTTTAATTAAGGGAGGGAAGGATATAGGGATGATCATTTTAAGCACTACAACAAATTGCAATGAACTTGAATAGGGAACAAATCTAGTATATTTGCAGAAAGGAAAGCTGGGGGCAGATCACATAGGGTCTAAAGCTAGACCCTATGGAGTAGGGCTTTAGATCTCTCCTAAGTACATTAGGATTTATTTATTCAATAAGCTGCTTGCTGTGTTATTGTGATAAAATATGTATAACATAAAATTTAGCATTTTAACATTGTAAGTGTAAAATGTAATGGCATTAAGTGCTTTACAATGTTGTGCAAACATCATGACTATCCATTTCTAGAAATTTTCATCATCCCAAACACAAAACCTATACCCATTAAACAATAACTCCCCTTTCCCCCTCACTCCCAGCCCCTGGTCACCTCTATTTTACTATCTGTCTTTATGAATTTGCCTATTCTAGGTACTTCATATAAGTAGAATCATATAATATTTGTTCTCTTATGTTTTACTTCTCTTAGCATTAATATTTTCAAGGTTCATCCATGTTACAGAATGCATGAGAATTTTCTTCCTCTTTAAGGCTGAGTAATATTCCCTTGTATGGCTATACCAGATTCTGTTTATCCATTCACTTGTTAATAGACCCTTGAACTCTTTTCCCCTTTTAGCTATTATGGATAATGCTATTAGGAATATGGGCACACAGGTATCTGGGTGAGTCCCTGCTTTTGATTCTTTTGGACCAACAAATAATGTGAGTGCTCTGGTGCTGTATACTGAGCATGAGGAGGTGCATAGGGTCTGACCTGGCCAGGCACTCACTCCAGTGAAGGAGGAGGCAAGTAAGGATTGTGACCTATTGCAGTGATAGGGCAGGCTCAGGTAATGCCCCTAAGAGGATTGCCAGCTGGTGTTCAGGAAGACTTCCTTCCTAGAGGAGGTTGTGCTGAGCTCAGTCTGAAAGAAAAACTGGAAATTAGTCAAGGTGAAAAAGAGAGAAAGGAGCATTCCAGTGGATGGTGGCATACCAAGGCAAAGATGCTGGAGTGTGTAGTCCTGTGGAGGAGCCCAGGCTGGCCCAGCATGAAGTGCTGAGGGTGAAATGGGAGGCAGTAAGACCTGAGGCTAAAGAGATAAGCAAGGGCTGGGTTGCCAGAGGACCTGGCAAGAGATGTTAAGGAGCCTCACACTAATCCCTTAGGGCAGTGGTCCTTAAACCTGACTGCACTTGAGAATCATTCAACAGCTTTCAAAAAACACTCTAAAGCAGAGCTGGAATTCCACCACCATCCATTGTGGTTTAGTTGGTCTGGATTGGGGCCAGGACATTGCATTTCTGAAATGTCCCCAGGTATTTCCAGTGTGCGGCCTGGGTTGAGAAGGACTGCCTCAGGCAGTGGGGAAGTGGAAGGTTTTAAGCAAGGGAGTAACCAGATCAGATTCTTAACCACGTGCTCATATTTTAATGCGAAGTGAATTTTATGGCTGAGGAGGCCTTTGGAAAAAGAGACCCTTCTCTATTCTCTGGGACTTGGCTTGCTCCACTGTACAATGAAGATACTACTTACAAATACTACTTACAAACCTCAAGGGCTGTTGTAAGGATTGTATTTCCTCCCTGCCCAGAGTAGTTGGAGAGTATACTTTTCCTGGTCCACGGTGAGAATCACTGAGGAACCCCAAGCAGTAGCCCTGGTTACGACATCACCTTCCCCTGAGAAAGACAAAAGCTGCCTTCCATTTGCATGGCTGTCCCACCTTCAGCAAAGAGCTGGCCCGGGCGGGGGTCCAGAGCCTCTCTGGATCTGGCCCGGGTGGGGGGTCCTGGATCTCTGCTGGGATCAGTCAGTCTCATTTCCTTAACGGGTGACTTCCTGATGAGCAGGATGAATTTACAGTTTGTTTGACCAAATGAAAAGTAAAAGCTGATGCAGCTGTGTGATAAGGATGAGGGGGAGTGAGGCGGCACCTGCCTGCTGACTTCATCGCAGGCTCGTGCTGTGGCAGCAGTTGTGCAGTGTTTGCTTGTTTCTGGCTTTATCTGGAGCAAAACGCCTGTAGCAGAGCCATTCACCTGCTCCCTAACCCTCTTCTCAGGAGGGCTGTGTGTGACTGGGTTCAAATAACAAGGAGTAAGAAGTCTGATTCTAAATTGCATCTTTTCTTAAGAAACAGCAGCCCTTGATTTTTTTTTGGTGGGCTTGGGGAGGGAGGGGGACAGTGTTTTTCTTCATCTTTACCACTTTTTGAAGGCCTGAATCATACCTTTGGTCATGCTGTCCTTTGGACACATTAGGTAGACCCCCAGCCTCCCCACAATTGTGTCAGTTGACTAAGGACCAGTTAGAGTTGATTGTACTAGAAAGAGACAAAGCCACCCTTACTCGATGAAGATAACTTGATTAGCCTTAAAACCCAGAGAGCAATGGGTGGGGGGGCAGTCTCAGCATATCTCTCTCTTTTGAATGCAAGTTAATATAAAGATCTGGCCACTGTGCTATATTTATGATCATTACACATTAAAATTGCTCCCAGAGTAGTGAAATTCCAAGCCTCTCCTATTCCACCTAGGGTGGAGCACCCAGAAACACCAGCACATTCACAAGTATACACCAAAATCTTGCATTGTCTTAATGCTCTTTGCACTCTGAGGTCACACATGAAATCTAAATCATGGGACACCTCTGCTCTCTTCCATTCACATACATAACTGAGTAGTTCGTGGTAAATTGTCAGGATCCTAGATCCAATGGCTTAAACGGTAAAGGGTGCAGTGTTTCTGTACTGCCTAGATCAGAAACCTCACCTTCTAGGTTTTGTCCTATCTTTTCTAATATGCTAGTTCTCCATTATTTTAATATAGCATCATGGGGTTAATAGTGCACTCAGGGCAAGGGTTTCAGCCTGTGGCCGTTTATGGGGCTGTCCTGGAGCCTTGGCCCAGCAGGGGGCCCTCTGATTCCTAACCTCAGTAACAGGGCCTGGCCATGCATGCATGCTCAGATGATGGGCCATCTGTGCCCTGCTTGGCGCCAACTCGTAAAGTACCTCACTTGACAAATTAAAGGTGAGGAAGCCTTAGGCTTCCCAGCTTGTTATGAATGTGGAAATCAGACCCTTTTAAATCAGGCCAGAATAAGGAAATAAAAGAAAGGACCCTCCTGAAAATATACCAGATGTGTTTTCTATATTACATCCTGGAGCCCTCACTAACCTTGTGAGGAAGGTATTTTTATCCTTATTTTACAGATGGAGAAATTGAAACTCCAAATGATCGAGCAACCTACCTGAGATCACACAGCTAGACTGGTGGCACCTAGAATTTGAAGCCAGGCATGATGTGCTGGGCTCTATGCCTGAATTTCTCAAAATGTCAACTATTGACATTTTGGGACGATAATTCTTTATTGTGGGGGGCTTCCCTGTGCCTTGTAGAATATCTAGCCATAGCACTGACTTCTATTCTAGATGACAGTAGTACCATCCCCTCAACCCGGGTTTTGACAACCAGAAATGTGCCCAGACATTGACAGTTGTGCCACTAGTGGACAAGGTCACCGAAGCCCAGTTGAGAACCACTGCCCTATGTTAACACATGTGTTTTCTCAATGTTTATAACAATGCTATACTCTAGACACCATGGGCATCCCCATTTTACAGATAAATAAACAGAACCCGCAGAAAATGTGAGTTGACCAATGTCATCCCCCTTGTAAATAGGTAGGGAATATACAGCATCTGTGAGCATCTTGTTTTTTCCCCCCAAGTATAAAGTGGTAGATGCTGTATTAAGACCAGGCAATTACATCAGAATTCTTTTTTTTTTTTTGTCACTTCTCATAGAGGCACTTTACCAGGCATTTGAAAATGTTAGTGTTTGCAAGAATAGCTGGGGAAGTTTATTAAAATCCAGATTCCTATTAGACTCAAATCCTGTAGACCTGTGGTGGGCACAGAATGTGCATTTTAAAACACAGCAATCAGGGGTGCTGTGGTGAAGGGAACCCAAGTTTAGAAACACTGAACACCGTACTTTGCTGTGTTTGAAGTGACTGTAACCTAAAATTTCAGGAAAAAGAATGGAGAAGATGTGTGGAAAAGGAAGTGGCTTAGGGTAGATCTGACGTACAACTACTTGTAGAATTCAGCTTAATTGCCACATTGGGTGCCTGGCATGTGTTGTACCGAATGACCCTCAATGCTGGGATGAAGGAGGTCCTTTAGACCCTGGGATGATGCATCCAATGTGTTCAAATCACTCCCCCTGCCCCCCCCATAATCTTTAATCTCAAGGTCGAGTGGACTGCCTAGTTTTGGAAGCTTAGTGCATCCTGAAATTCTAAAAATGGTTACAGTTAAACAGAAACAGCTGTGTCAATTTCCAATTTCCGCTCTATTCATATTCACACTCTACAGCCTGTCTTCTCATAGAGGCACTGGGAAGAACACGGGTTTGTATGCACACACGTGCACACAAACACACACACCGCTGCCTCTCTCTCATTGGTACTTGTGTTCCTTTCTCCATGGAGAAGGAATGTTTCTAGTTTTCCAAAAGGGAATCACAAACAAGAGAATCCACAAGAGCCCAGACTACAATAAAATGCTACAATATGCTTTCAAGCTGGAGCGACTAAAAAGCTGGGAAGAGAAAGCGGCAGAATAATGCCTATTTTTATCTTCAACTATAATCTACCCACTTGTAGTTTCATAGCTGTCAGGAAGCAGAAAAGGACACGTAATCAGCCTACAGCTCTCTGCTCTCGTCCTCCACCCGTGTGTGACATAGGTGTGGGTGTGTGTGCGCGCGTACACAGATATTTTAAAACAACTGTCAGAGGGTTCAACTGAAGTCATACAACTTATACCTGAAGCCAGGTTTTTTTTTAGGACCTGTCCTTTTATTCATCATTTCTTAGCAACCAGACAGAAGGTGAAAAGTAGGCGATTAAAATCACTGGATGACCAAAGGAACAGCTGTGCACCTATTTGTCTCTTTCATCGCTGGCCATGCTGGGCTATGTGCATGTCCCAATGTCCCGGACACCACTCACTCACCTGAGGTCTAACTACCTGAGGTACACATGAACCAGTGGAAACACTACGTAGTCAAGAGACCTGGAGTCTAGCCTTGTTCTGCTGTGTAGAAGCTCTGTAACCTCCAGCAAGTTACTTAACCTTTCTGGACCTCAGAATCCACTTCTGTAGAAAGAGGATAAAATACCTGTTTGATGGGTTGTTCAAAGAAGTCAATAACGAATGTAAGCGCTAGGTGTTACCCCATGGCAAAGGCTAAGGAAATGCTGTCTACTAATAGTATCATTGCTGCTTAATTTGTATTAGTATTTTAGTAGTAGTAGTGGTAGCTTTGGGTTTCATTCCTACATCCATATAAATGTAACTACTCCTTAACTAGGGGCAAGGAGCTCAGCGCTGCTGCCAGGTAGAAACAAGGTGCTGAGCCCGATAAAACAAGGTGGAGGGCGGGTTTCAGCCCGAGGGCCTTGTGTTTGAACCTGTGATTTATACAGTCCTAAATTTACATTTGGCCCTTTGAAGGCAACTGCGAGGCTGACATGGCCCTCGGTGAAAATGAGTTTGACATCCCTGAAATGCAGCTACTCCTTAACTCTGGGCAAGGAGCTTGGCACTGCCATCAACCAGAAACAAGGTGCCGGGACAGATAAAACAAGGTGGAGGGCCAGACTCAGCCCTTGGGCCTTGTGTTTGCCATCTGTGCTTTATAGGGTTATAGTGAGATTCAAAATGTGTTAACACTTTAATTCTGCAGTGCCAGATAACCAAGAGCTAGCTATCATGACTGTTAAAAATGGCAGAGAGGTGATCTCACCTGTCCAAGGTATGAAAATCTCAAGGAACACATTAGCTTATTTGGGCCCCAAACCAATTTTTGTAAATGAAGTCATAGGATTTTCAGGTGCAACTTTCACTCTGTACTTTACCTTCAGCCTGTGCGTGGACCCAGAGCCACACTGCACAGTCAGTTCTTTGTCTGCAAGCTCATTAATGCAGCCCCAACTTCGAAAGAAGAGCAGCTGTTTGGTGGCGCCTGGCTCACTGAGAAGGACACACAGGTACTGCTGCTGCTATTAAGCATTTGCAAAATGACAGATTGCCTCAATGAAGTGTCCATGTGCTGCTCCATTATAATGCCTCAGGTCTAGAAAAAAAGCCCGGACCCACCAAAAAGCTTTCACAGATTGGAAAGTGCACAGTTTGGGTATGTTTAGCACTTTAGCACATGCTCTGTGACTGTGCATTCAAGGCAACATGTCAGAAGAAATTAGTCTGCAGCAGGCCACATATGTCAGCCAGCTGGTGGAAACATGCACCTGAAACCTAGGCTCGGGACTCTGAAGAAAAGGCTGCTTACCTTAAAACACCCTCGAGTTATGCATGTTGGCGAAATTGTCCAGCCCCTCTTGCTCAGGTCAGGCATTCCTGATGGGAAGCATGAGTGTGCATAAGGAAGAAGTCACTAGGCAGTGCTGAGAAAAAAATTGAATCTTGTGTCATTTACTCTGAGTTGGGCAGAGAGAGACATCCCTTGCACACACTGTCATACTTAATACAATGACCCTCCCAAGTAGACAGTATTAACGTCTGAAGTTACAGACGGGAAAGTCAAAGCTCAGGGAAGTCATGCGGCTTAGAAGTCATCTAACCAGAGAACCCAGAAAAGGCCTCTCAGAATCTAAATTGTTCTGACACTCCTTTCCTTCCACTTGGCATGTGCCTGTAAAGTGATGAGGTTGGTTTTCTTTTTGAACAAACATCCCAGCACTTATATGCTTTAGCTATCATCTTAAAAAAAAAAAAAAAAAACAAACAAACCTCTGGCGGGCCCTATTCCACAAACAGTGTTGATGTTCAAACCTTATTTGATTCTTGTTTGGGAATTTCCTTTATTCTTTTAAAAAGTCAATAGCAGTGAGTTACTGGCTGTTGCAGGAGGGTTTGACAAGTGGTCACATAAATGGTAAGGATTCTGCTGTTGAGGCCCTGGCAGGAGGTGGGCTAAGGTCAAGGCAGCAGTGATTGAGGCAAGGGCAGGCATGATAGAGAATTGCAAGGACACAGTGACCAGTTTGACTAGAGAGGTTAGGGGAGGAGCATTTTCAGGTTGGGAAACTGTGCTCACTGCAGTGCAGCTTCCTAATTGAATATAGGAGAAGAAAGAAGGATTTTTTAAGGGAGTACAAAGGTGAGATTGGGAAGAGAATGGCCAGAATGTCCTCTTTGAGACTTAGAGCATGCTGTTCTAGCATTTAGAAGTTAGGAGGGAGTTCAGAGCTCCTGATAAGGAGGAGATGAGAGTTGGTGGTGAATGAGTGATCAGAGGATCCCTGTGGGATGGTTAATTTTATGTGTCAGCCTTGCTGGGCAAAGGGATGCCCAGAGAGCTAGTAAAACATTATTTCTGAGTTCATCTCTGAAGGCATTTCCAGGACAGATTAACTTTTGAATCAGTAGACTAAGTAAAGATCTGTTCTCACCAATGTGGGTAGGCGTCATCCAATCCACTGAGGACCAGCTATTGGCTTGGCCGAAAAGTTCTTTTTTTTTTTTCCATACAATGGCTCTAGTAACACTTAGTTGTCTTTAACTTCATTTAAAACAATTTTGTTACATTGTACTCTGATAGTTGTCATATCAGTGTGCACTTAAAAAACATAATCAAGGTTGGTCAATTTTTGTGCGGCCATTTTAGTAATGAAGATGGAAGAAGATACCAAACATTTTTGAAGCATTATACTTTATTATTTCAATAAAGGAAAAACACAACTGAAATGTGAAAAAAAGATTTGCACACTATACGAAGAAGGTGCTGTGACTGGTCAAATGTGTCAAAAGTGGTTTGCAAAGTTTTGTGCTGGAGATTTCTCATTGGGCAATGCCTCAATTAGTCAGGTAGACCAGTTGAAGTTGATAGTGATCAAATTGAAACATTGAGAACAATCAACATGAGGGAAATAGCCAGCATACTCAAAATATCAAAGTCTATAAATTCATTGCTAGGAAAGGGCAAATTCTCTCTTCTCTAGCAAGGACATCCATCTTTTTCTGCCCTTGGATATGGGAGCTCCTGGTTTGGAATCCAGGACTTATATCAGCTGCCTGTCTCCTCTCCCACATATCCCCATGTTCTGAGGCCCTTGGCTTCAGACTGGGAGTTATATCATCAGCAAGCCTGGATCTCAGACCTTGCTTGGGCTTGGACTCAATTATGCCATCAGCTTTCCTGGGTTTCCAGCTTGCAGATGGCAGACGTGGGACTTCTCAGCCTTCATAATGAGCCAATTCCTATGGTAAATCTCCTGTTATACATTTCTATATATTATATTGATTCTATTTCTCTAGAACACCCTGACTAATACATCATGTGAGGGGATACACTAGGGAGAGAAAAAAATATGAAGAGGAGAGAACACTGGAGCTTAATGATATTTGAAGTGTGTGTGGAGTAGGAGAGGAATCTTGGTAATCTTTGAGTAGCATCACCTCTGTTTCAAGTATATCCTTGAGGAGTAGCCAGATTTAAACTGACTAAATGTTTGTGATAAGGGGGAGGAGAACTTCTCACATAGTTTAAGCTGATCCTCTCATTCTGATTTGGCCTTAGTAAGTCGGTCAAAGAAGGCAGGCTGATGCTCAGTATGTAATCAAATGCCAGTGGCCCTGGCAGGGGGTGAGCTAAGGTCAAGGCAGCAGTGGCTGATGCAAGGGCAGGCATGAGAAAGAATTGCAAAGACACAGTGACAAGTTTACATACAGACACACGCACACTGCACCTCTCAGCCATCCATACAGGGAGGTGATATGGGCTAAATTGGCTGGACTCTGCTTTGAGGGGGAAATGTGGGAGAAAAATTTTAGCAAATATTCAACTCTACTTCGTCTATAAATGAGGTCTCTGTTTTCTGGAATTCTGTGTTGTCAGCAAGTTCCTGAATAGCCTCAAAGTATGGAAGGAAGTAGTGATGTGGTACAGGGCAAGGTTCAAACACTAGCCATCGTAGTTGATCCTCCTGTTAGGTTTGGTGGCACTAAGATTTCTTTCTTCTACTTATTTGACTTCTGCAGATGGTTGTGTCATATGCCTAAACTATATAGACTGAATGTGTTCTTCAGAAGCCAGAACTGTGTCTTGAAGGAGCTCAGAGAGGGGAAGACGCAGACAAAGCTAGACCTCAAATCTTGACTAGCTGTGCACATTTACACAAAGGACTTCAGTTCTCTGGGCCTTAGTTTCCTCCATGTAAAATGAAGGACTTTGTATGGACTCCAAGTCTGTCCCCACTGAGACAACAGGGAATATCTGCCAGGTCCAATGCCATGTGTTCACACATGCACACACAATAGTGAACATGCAGACCTATTAATACACACATTTCACAAATAAACGGTTCTCAGTAATCTAGGATTACATAAAACAGGTCAAGTAGTCCATTGTTTCTTTAATACCTGAATCACAAAGGCTCTTACTTCTACCTGTTTTCTTCCCTAAATTTCCCTGTGGTTCCTCAGGGTTGTAACACTTGTACAGAGGAACTCTCCTTCTCATTTATTTGCTGCCTCTTCACAGGAGAATAAGAAGTCTGATGCAGCCCTGAAGGCTGCCTGCCACAAATGTGGACAGCTGGTCAAGTAATGAGATTCATGCTGAAACCCCAGGAGTCCCGAAGAGATTGAGATAGGCCAGGCCTCACACTCCCACTTTCCCAGGGCTTTCCTTGGTTCCCTTAAGACCAAAGTGTAAGCCTCCCCAGCTTCTCTCTGTGGACCTGGCCTGCTTCATATGCTCTCAGCCACCTTGGCCTCCTTGCTGTTCCTTGGCCACACCAGGTGGCCTTTGCATTTCCTATTTACTCTGCATGGAAAACATTTCACTTGTCCAGTATCACATAGTAACTTGTTCATTTCTTTTAGGTCTCTGCTTAAATGTCACTTCCTTAGAAAGCCTTTGTAGAATACCCCATATAAAATGCCAGATTAAGCATCTTTTTCTCATGCCCCATTTAATTTTTTTCACAGTATACCTGATATCATTATATTTATTTATTGGCTATCCTGAATACTAGAATTTAAGCTCCAGGAGGACAGGCCTTTTGCTCATTACTCAATCCCTGGTGCTTGACAAAAGGCAGGTGATTAACAAATGTTCTTTTCTTTGAAGGAAAGAATAAATGAACAAATAATTGAAGACGCATGTGTGGCTCTGAGTTCTCTCTCTTGATGGTACACTTTTTCAACTCAGTAATGTCATTATTGAGAAAGATAAGATCCTCATTTTCATGGGGTTTATGTTCTAGTGGTGGACGCAGATTTTAGAAGTATACACATAGTTTAATTTCAGAAGTTGCTAAACATGAAGAAATTAAAGGAGAGAAATTGGAAAGAAAATGGCTTGTTTGGACTGATGCAAGGTCTTTGACATGGGGTGGTTAGGAAAAGTCTCAGATAGTTTCAAAAAATCTGAAAAAGTGAAGAATTGAGGAAATAGCAC
Organism: Carollia perspicillata; assembly: GCA_004027735.1. Classification (NCBI taxonomy): domain Eukaryota; kingdom Metazoa; phylum Chordata; class Mammalia; order Chiroptera; family Phyllostomidae; genus Carollia; species Carollia perspicillata. The sequence goes on from PVKM010004588.1 coordinate 29,356, forward strand.
AGGTAAAGACCCTGAGGTTGGGATAAGTTTAGTTTCTGTGAGCAACATTAAGAAAGCCACAGTGTGGCTGGAGCTTAGCAAATAAAGATGGAAGTACCAGGAGCCTGGACTTGTGGGTAGAGGTCTAATCATTTAGGATATCGCAGGCCACAGCAAGGAGCTTAGAACTTATCCTGAGAGTAATGAGAAGTCACCCATGGAACCAGGCTGGCCCTGTCAACTTGTTACTTTGTGGACATGTGGACTCCAGTTCTACATACAGAATTTTTCCCCTAGTAAAATTGTTTGTGCTTCATCTGATGCAGTTCACTATGGTGATATTTTAAGGTGTTTGGCAGACTATGGTATGTTGCAAAACACATTCTTTCTTCCAGTTCTTCTTTTTCTTAAATTTGAGAACCAGTGAGTTTTAGGAATCAGCAAGGTCCCACTCTTAGAAAATCCCCAAATAAGTCTGTCTCTCAGCCACCAGAACATTAGAATGTTCCTGACTAGTTTTTAAAAGGCTGTATTAGAATGTGGCTACTTCAAAGTAATAAGGTATGAAAGTTCATGTCCATTTTTCTCATTTATTCAGAAATGGCCTCTACCATGTTGTGCTAAGTTGTCTGTTGTCAGTTTGAAGTCACTTCCATCTATTTAAGGTCTTGCAGACAAGTAGCTAGGAACCACATTTCCCAGGATCCCATTCCCCATGTAATTCCAAGTTAGAGTCAGCCGATGAAGGCCACACATCTGCAGTTTAGGAGGTGGATGGAAAAAAGAGGCCATTATACACCAGAGGCAGTGTAGAGAGATGTGTGAACAGATGTGTGAATACTTAATCTGTGTTCTAGGCAATGATTAGTGGCTATTTCTGAGTCCTCAACTGAGTGTTGCCAACTGATGTAAGCAGTGGGAGGTTCTTAGGAACCACTTGCTACAGGCAGAGATCATCAGTGATGGCTCATCTGATCTTTACTGCCCAACCCTTCCAATGATTGTGCAGGATTCCAAATACCTGTATTCAACCCCTTCATATTTGGAACACTTACAGGTTTCAGGATTTGAAACTAGAGTGTGGGGTTAGTTCTATCATATATTTAGACTACAGCTAACCTCCACAGTCCCACAGGATATCATCAGATGGGTCACATTCATTCTTTAACCAGCCTAATAGAGCAGTCCCTCCTTACCTGTGGTTTTGCTTTCTAGACCCAGCTATCTGTGGTCAACTACAGTCCAAAAATATTAAATAGAAATCCTAGAAATACATAACTGATAAGTTATAAATTGCAAGACATTCAGTGTTGTGAGGCAAAATCTTACCACATCCTACTCTATCTTCCCAGGATATGAATCATCCCTTTGTCCTGTGTATCCATGCCATAAACCCTACATGCCTCTTAGTCACTTAGGAGCTGTCTGGGTTATCAGATTGAGTGTCATAGTATTACAGTGCTTGTGTTCCAATAATGGCCCCAAAACGCAAGAGCAGTGATGCTATCAATTAGGATATGCCAGACAGAAGCTGTGTAAGTGTTTTCTTTAAGTGAAATGGTGAAAGTTCTCAACTTATTAAGGAATGAAAAAATATTGTATGCTGAGGTTGCTAAGGTCAACAGTAAGAAAGAATTTTCTATCTGTGAAATTGTGAAGGAAAAATGAATTTGTGATAGTTTTGTTGTCGTACCTCAAAACTGCAAAAGTTATTACCACAGTGCATTATAACTGCATAGTGAGGATGAAAAGGGCATTAAATTTGTGGATGGAAGGCATGAACAGAAAACATTCTGATTGACAATGTGTTATATCAGAAATCTTTGAGTCTATACAAAGACTGCACCAAGGGATCTCCTGAAACCAGTGACACGAAGCCATTTACTGCATGCAGAGGGTCGTTACACAGATTCAGGAATACGTTTGAGCCAGAAGATATAAAATTTACTGCAAACAGAGACATCATATTCACATAACTTTTATTATAGTATATATTATTCTAATTGTGCTGTTTTATTATTAGTTGTTAATCTCCTGCTGTGTCTGATATATAAGTTAAATTTTATCATAGGTATGAATATACTTACTTATAGGGGAAAATATAGTATATATAGGGCTTGATACTTCCCTTGGTCAGTTTCAGGCATCCACTGGGGGGCTAGGAATATATCCTCCATGGATAAGGGGCACAATTGTAATCTCAGTTGATAGCACAATCTTTTTGAAAGACAATATCGATCACATAAATCTCAAAGGACTTGAGAAGATACAAATCTGCTCAGAGTTGACATCCATGGATTTATCCAACCTTCCTTGAACGTATTTACACTTTTAGCCTTACCAGTACTTGAGAAACAATTGGATTTCTTGTATTTTTCTTATAGCTCTCATATATAATGCAGAACTTGGCTGGTATCGCTCTAACAGTTCTTTCAAGACTCTCCAAGTTAAACATGTGAGGTGTAGTGAAACCAAACTTTTCCCTAGGAATATACTCGTGCCCAGTATCTGTGTTAATTATTGAACTTCAAACTGATCAGTGAAGGGTGCTGAAAACAGGGATGTAACAGACATCTACTACTTTCTCCAAGTTAGCTCAACATGCACTTGGTTGTGTAAAAATGTGTTCATCTTAGCTGTTTCATAGAGAAAAAGCAGCATAGAAGTTCAAATAAGATAGTTTTAAAATAGATATGGAAGCAGAGTCAGGGACTAGTTATGTAGCTTGATCATTTGATGGATGTAGACTCAGAGAGCCAGCTGGGTCATCTCCACCATTGATTAGTTCTGCCGAATGGACCAAAGTCTCTTCTGGCTCAGCATTAGGATGGCATTTGCCTCTATTTTTCTGCTCTGTAGCTAACAATACCCCTCTTCTGAGCAACGCAGTCTTCTTGACATGTTAAAATATTCAATCAGGTTGTCGTTAAGTCATGTTTTAAGAAGCATGTCCAGGGCTGATGTTCCACTGTTGTACCACTTTTGGGAACTACTAGTTTCTAAAATATTGAAAAACATTCTTACTAGTAGACAATTGTCATTCCTCGGAGTCCTCTTATCATACCCCACATCCTTCACATTTTCCCAGGATTTAGCACTTAATAGTTCATAATGTCTGGCATGGCCAGGGAGCTTCCAGGACCTGCACATTTGCATTGGTTGATACTTGTTTTATATCTGCTGTTCCGTGTTAATATCACCCCAGAGCATATCTGTTGATTGAAGAGTTAAAGTGGCAGAGAATGGTCTTACTTCCATTTACTGTCTCCCTACCCTTACCAATGAACAGCCCATTGGAATATTTATACTTTTAATGTAATCATGTCTACTTCTGGCTTAAAGATAGATCAAAGATAGATCCCCACAAGCGAGGCTCTTGATAGCCTGGTTAGTTACTCCCTGTGTCAGGGAATAAAACATCAGAGAAGAGTGTCTTGAATTCTCTTCTGTTATAGAGAACAAAGTTATAGAAATGGGATTTCTCTGTTCTATTACCGGACCCAGACCGGTCACACAAAATGGTCGTGTTGACCAGGGAGAAGGAAGATCTTCTAAACCTCAGGCCAGAGAGGTAGAATGAAGCAACATACCGGCCCTAAAGTTCTTCTGGGTGCACAGGTTATTTACCTCTGAAGTTGATTTATAATGTGTGGTGGGGGAAAAATTGACTTTGTTGTGACAGACCTGATCTGAATCCCAATTTGGTCATTTCAGGCTCTGTGACTGCGAGTATTTTAATCTCATTGGGTCTTAGTGTATTTAATTTAAAATGGGAATAATTCATATAGTGGTTGTGAGGATCAAACGAGGTAATTCCTACATGCAACACACATTAACACTCAAATGACAGCTACACAAACCACAAAACAAGCAACTTGCTCTTCAAATTTTTCATTCTGAGCAGTGTGAAGAAAAGGCTCAGAAGATGCTCCTGGCCAGTGGCAGTCCTTGAATTGTAGTATTGTTCTGTTAGTTTCCATGATGAATTTCTTTGTATGTTACCATACTGACTGAAGCCTTCACTCACTGTGAAAGTCATGTTCCAAGAGAAAAGAAATGAGATCAATGCTTTCCCTTGTCACTTCTAGTAAGAGATGGCCAAGGTGAATGGTCTTCCAATTCCTATCCTGTAGCCTCTAATTCTGAGAAACCACCTTCTTAGAGATTGTTCTAGGCCTCTTTAGTTTCCCCAAGGCAATGTAATCCTCACCAGCACCGTGGAAACACATATTGAGGCAAGTATAAATTCCCCAAGTTGCCTGCCACATGAGCAGGTTCTTCCTCCAATGATAATCCCCTACTCCAGCCCACAGGCTACATGGAATGGCTCCTTGTGGGAACCAGCAGCAGTTCTTGACAATGGTAGACATGCCCTTTTACCAGTAAAATTTGTATCCTGGGTTCTTCTCAGTACCTCTTGAGCAATGAAACTCATTTCCTATGTTTTAGTGTTCAGACTATATCGTTATCATCTTTAAGTGAAGGTGGTAAATAGGAGTAGCCTCAAATACCAGCATGGATCACTGGTAGAAGGTGCTGGTATATTGTGCTTTATCCAGATTCTAAGGCTGCAATGAAGGCAAGGACTGATTAGCAATATCTGTAATGGGTATGGGAGGGATGATGTCAGTGTGTTTATAATGCATTTGCCAATCCTGTTTTATAGTCTCTGATTGTTTTTCAAACAATGTCAGATTGAATGGATTAGAGGAGCTTTTCTTAAGAAAATGATAAAACAAAAATTAAGAGATACCCGTCTCTAAGCAGACTATTTTATGATTTCCAATTGGAGGGTACATTGTTACCTGTGCAAGATGAGTTTTCTGGTGCTAGGTTTACATGCAGTGGAGAGAAAATATGTGTTTAAGTGTGCATAAGCAATATATCCTGGCTTTTATTTCTGTCTTCCAAAGTAGGGTATGTAACCTTCAAATTTTCAATCAGCATGTACTTTCTTTGGTGTGTTTGCATTTCTGTCCCACAATGAGATGTATCCATTTCTTCCTATTCTTTTCTCTTCAGCTCTCCACCTACTCTGATATTCTGGAAAGCCAACTGATGGTATCTTGCCACTACAGGTATCCACAGAAGAAGTTTGATATAAATGCCATTGGCATTGGGGATGCCATCTCCCAATGCTCAAAAAGCAGTAAATCCCCGAAGGCCTGGCCCAGTGCTGTTCAGGGGTGAGGGATGGATCCTACCCTTGTCTGTGTCACTCTCTTTGTGTCCCTAGCACTAAGACAACACTGCACATAATGAACCCACAACTTCTGTTTCTGCATTGCAACCCTGTGTGCAAAAGACTGACACAGGGGGTTGGTAGGAGATGGGGTGCCCAGAGGAGAGGCCAAGCTCCTATCCCATCTCCTGCAAATGTGTCCACTGCACGTCTTGCAAAACTACTTGTGCAAATTGCCAGTTGGTGGGCCTGTCTCTTTAGGACATTAGCACTTGAATGGTGAGAGTTCTTGAATGTTTTGGACCACGAATATATAGTCATTTCAGGTTTTCTTTCTACTCCCTCACAGCCATTTTACTTCCAAGTAAAACATTGTGGTTTTACTGTAGTCTACAGTAATATCATCTGGAATAGTTGGGGTATAGAGGAAATGTTTGACTTTCAGATTAGACACTTTCTTCTTTCAAATTTCATTGTGTTTCCTATTGTTAATTTCTAATATTTTAAAACTCCTTTTATTTCTTTAGTTAGTCGAAATTTATTGAGTTGCTCTGATGTCCTAGGGAGTAATACTGAATTCTGACCTGGTTAATGTGAACACAAAACCTCTGTCTCCACAGTTTTCACAAGTAGAAGGGAAGGCAAACACGAAACCAAAATTTTGTGCACCAGAACGGAAAATGAAACATTAAAGAATATGTGTCCAGAGAATAATGCTGGGGAGAAAAATTAACCCTAGGCATATGAGGGGTAATAAATGACATTTCTGACTTGACCTTTGCCATCCAACTCTGGACACCAGTCTCTCTGCACTGATGCTGACTTTGTCCAGCTCACAGAAGCATCATTAGCAAGCACTGGACTGCCAGTGTGGTTTAAAAGCTAAAACAAATTTAACAACATCACAGGCTGGAGGAAATCTTAACTGAGAACTCTAAGGAATAGCTGCCTTGGCATAAACTGTGTATAATGTTAAAAGGAAGCAGGTTTTGAGGCCAAGATATATTTTCAACAGCTAGTGCTTTAAAGACAGAACTGTATGTAGAAATGCTGACTCTGTGTACCTTAGTAATACAAATAAGAGCTGTGTCTGTAGTCAATGTTTATTTATTTTTTACACCCTCGCATAGCATGAAAGGTGAGCATAAGTCCAAATCAAAGCACAGAAGGTCAGTAGGTCCACCCCGTTTCAGGACTGAAATAAAAGGAAGAAGAAAGACTAAGAAAGTCAGTTACCTATCACCCCTAACTGTAGGGGTTGGTTAGCAGTAAATGTCAATAGTCCTAATGAGGACTGTGGAGTAATTTGTTAAATAACAGAGTGAGCATGCCAGTCAGAAGCCACTGGAAGAGAGTGCAGCATCAATTAGAGACAAAGAAAACCACTCACTTTTCTCTGCATCGAGTGGGTCCTCAGAGGCCCAGAGTTAGCTGATCCAGAAAGAACAGAGAAAGCAGAAGGAAAGAGTGGGGGAAGGAGCAGGCAACTCAGCCTCCTGGAAGTCTGAGGAGTGGTGAAGAAAAAGAGCCCTTACTCACACTGAGAAAACACACAGGACCTGAGCAGAGAGTGGAAAGAAAGCCCCCCGCAGTCCCCAGGGAACTTGACAGAGAGTGTCTGACAGCTAGACTGAGTGACCAGCCTCGCCATCTGTCCCACAGGACTCTCCCCAACAATGGGGACTTCTGCAGACCTTCTGCCCCTTCCCTTCCCCCACCTTTAGTATGCATTTAAATGAGGCCCCCTAACTTGGGGGGTGTCTGCTCCTGTTGTGATCTCTCTCACTGAGGCAGCCAGCCCAGCTCCCCCCTTTCCTACCCCTGAACAGGAGGCCCGAGGGGAGAGGTTAAAATCTCAGCTGCCCAGAGAGATGATTACAGAGCTGCTCCCAAATTAAGCTGCTTCACTGCTGGTACTTGGGCATGTGTTGGGATAATTGTGCTTGAATACTTAATGCTTGATTGACTTGGCTGTTTTGTGTTTGACCATATTTTGAAATGCAATCTCACTGTTGGGGTACGCGATTAGCATGGAGCCCATGGGGTTGGAGTTAGTGAGACTGAGTTGCTTCTATGGTGATTTCTTGCTTCTTTCCTGGATTCAGCAAAGAAAGCTCAGTGTTCTACAGGGGCTTATTTGCCTATATTTGGATCATCTGGAATTTTGATCTTAAAGAGGAAGTCTCTTAATCCTGAGCCTAAATGTAGCTGCCAACTTTGATCTTTGTGCCTTTGGTTACAGCTGAGATTTGCTTCCATTTCAAGTGACCTTTGTTCCAGTTCAGCAGTAGTAAAAAATGACACTGGAGAAGAGAGGTCTGAGCTCAGAAAATGAAAATTCATGCCAAGTATCAGAAAGGCTAGGAAAGAATGTGAGTGATAGATTATAACACAGAATCCAGAATTGCAAAATAACACTCAGCTGAGTGGCTTTGGTGCCCTGTCTCATTTAGTTCTTGGTGGGTATTTCCTAAACATCTTTATATTACCAGAGCCTAGAACACTGCCTGGCTTTTAGTAAGCATTTAGCATTCACATTTGCGGAACATGTATATGAAAGCTAGCACAATTTCTATGAAAAGAGGAAGGATAATTTGCTAAGTTTTTGAAATCTGTTTCACTTCATTTTACAAATGATGAACTTGACCATCACTAGACTATGCCCCATATTATTGAGGTAAAGCATTCCAGGTAAGAATTACAAAAGGCAGGCAATGGATTTCACAGATGCAAGATCACTTTGGGGATATTTGTTCGTTTGTTTTTAACAAATTTTTTATTGTTGTTCAGGTATAGTTGTCTCCATTTTCCTGCCACCACTTTCCCCCACCCCACCCCACCGATTCCCACCTCCCACCCTCAATCCTTCCCCCATTGTCTTTGTCCAAGGATCCTTTATACATGTTCCTTGACAACGCTTCCCTTTCTTTCCAACAAAGGAAGGCCACTTACTCTTATTAAAAGCAACACTCACAAGTACTGATTTATTTAAAGAGAAAAGAGGAAGTTAACTACTCTATAGGCAGATGACTTAATGTGTATCACTAATTCCATAAATGAAGGTGTCTATTCCATAAATAATGGCATGACAACCCATTTGTTGAGTTTTATAAAGAAAATAAGAACAAAGAACTAATTAAATATATTATGAAACCTAGATGATGGGTCTTAACAATTTCAGGAGTACAGAAGAGTGTAGTGGAGGTTTAAGACCAAATGATGGTAAGATGCATACAGTTGCAATTTCTGTATTGCCTTGGACCTCTGAGGACTGAAGCTTAGCAAAATGAAGGAGTTTGCTGACTTTGGCTTAGTTGTTTAATTTTTAAACATATTTGGGATATATAAACTTGATTTATTTGTAAATTGATCATTAATGTCCTTCAGTCGAGGCACAACTCTTATTCATTCTTGTTATTGTTATTATTTTGAGTTAAAAATGGAGACTGATTCTTGAACTTTCATTTGTTCTGTGTTCTTCAATTATTGTAGACTTTTTTCCTGTCCTTGATATTTAATCAGTTCTTTCAAAATTAGTCACTTATACTTCTGTTTCCTCATTTGTAAAATGGGGATTTTAATATTCCCACCTCATAGAATTGTTGTGAAGATTAAGTAATATGTTATAACTGTGCCTGGCACACAGTATTTATGTATAATTTCAGTGATAGTATTTGGAATTATTACTTAATTTTAGTACCTTCTTGTTTATTAGGGATATATCTCATTCATATTTCTTTTCTGTTTAAAGATGTGTGACTCTTCTTAAGAAGACTACAGTCTTCTCCAAAAGATAGTGCCTACAAATCTATTATAGTAAATACTTTGTAAGGTTACATAATGAATGATAATAATTCTCAGTCACTGTCCCAAATTTGAAATTCTAATTATACAATTATCATAAATTCCTAGCAGCTGGGGAGTCTGGGTTAAATATTAACAAGACTAAGTATTTTAGTGCATCACATAAGGCAGAATAGTGAATAAAGCTTGAGATTTTTATCTTTTAATAGAATAATATCTACCTCCCAAAATTGAAGAAAAATAAGATAATGTATGTAAAGGACTTAATACACTGCTTGACCTATAGAGAAAGAACCCAATAAATGAGTAGTAAATGGTGTTGTTATTGTTATTGTTGTTGATCATCCTCCTAAGTTCCAGAAATTGTAATATGGGCCTTTGTTTACTCCTCACAGGGAAACACCATTCAAGAGAAGCTCATGGGGGACAATTTGGTCTTTGACATGGTATGCTCTCACCTATTGCAAAGAAGCCACTTCTTTTTTAAAATATATATATTTGTCAGATTTTAGAGAAAGAGGAAGGGTGCACAGAGAGAAAGAGCGAAACATCTGTGTGAGAGAGAAACATTGACTGGCTGCCTCCCACACACACCTCAAATGGGTATTGAACACACAAACTAGGTATGTGGCCTGACTGGGAATTAAACCCCGACCTTTCAGTACATGGAAGGAGGCTCCAAACAACAAAACTACACTGGCCAGTGCAAAAAGTCTTTTCTTGAAATGAATGGCAGGTTTCCAGTCCCTCTTGGAAGGCTCTACAAAGCTGAAAACGGCTTTGCTAAAATAGAATAAGGGTTATTTTGCTGCTGCAGAAGCAAAGGATCAGACTTCTCTTCTCTGCTCCCTCTTTGCCCCCACAACCATCATCATAACAAAGGCACCATTTTTTGACTTATTCATGTACTCAAAGTCTTCCTTTGCATTATTTTTAATGATTTTAGAAAATCTGACTTCAAACTAGATGTCACCCCAATTTACAGTTGTGCAAAAGTTATTTTACTAGTGGGTAGCAGAACCGAAGAGTCAACTCAGGCTTTCTGATGGCTGAACCTGAGTTTGTACATTGTCCTCTGGCCTGGTTTACCACCTTAGCACCATCTCAAACCCTAACCTGACAAGGGTCTCTAAAACAAGTTACAAAGAAACATTTTTGAGGATAATCTTTTCCCAACTTGACTTGTGTTTTTCTTCCTCCCCTACAGAGTACAAAATTATCAGAATCCACACATATACACACTTGTGAAACCAGTGCGAGTCACTACTCTGAGTGATGTAACATATAGTTTGGCTGCAAGAAAATTAAAGTCGATATCAGGAAGTAGTTCCCAAGACCAGTATTTTTTTTTTTTTTTTTTTGGTATAAAAGCAGCTGCCAACAAAAGAGTAAAGCAAATTAGAAAATGTCTCCCAATCACAGATCATAAATACATATAGTATTTAGCCTTGTGTTCTAAGAGGATTGAGACATACTCAATTTTGGTCACACAGTAAATTAATATTAGAATCAAATTAGAATCCAGCCTTTGAATATGCTTTCTAATACTTTTGCCTGATACTTCTGAAGCCTTTCAGGTATTAGGGTTTCACAACAGAGGACAGATTTTTAACAAAAATGGATTGGGAGGCAGTGGATGTTTAACATACTCCAGGAATAGTGTTAACTGAGGAGGGTCTTCAATTTTCTAATACTTTTGAAGGTTGTCCATATCTGTGTATCATGTTCACAAACAGCATATTTTGCTCCAGGCCTCTTCTCAGTCCTGAGCATACATTTTACTGAACATGTTGCAAGGTCCACTCATTCAATCTGAACACCTTACAAGGGCAACTTGAGATGTAGCAAAATTTGTCTCTGGCAAACTTCCTATTTTCCTCTGATGGTCCTCTAATCCCTCATGATATATAACTACTAGCATCAGGCAGCCCCTAAAATCCTATCTGTATGTTTTATCACTGAACAGTTTGTTCTGATGTGAGAACTCAGTTTTTCAAAACTCTGTAAAAACTTATCTAATAATAGTAATCACTTATATTTGTTGAACTCATTACATTGTAAAAAGGATCCACATATACTTTATTTCTCTTCTTAACTATGCCAAATGGATCATATAGGTATGCAATCCATCCTTTACCAATAATTATACAGGGTTAGAAAGTTTAAAGGCTTGCCCAGCCCTGGCCAGTGTAGCTCAGTTGGTTGAAGCACCATCCTGCAGACCATAAGGTCATGGTTTCAATTCTTGGTCAGGGCACATATCTAGGTTGTGGTTTTGGTCCCCACCCAGTCAGGGCACCTATGAGAGGAAACTTATCAATGTTTCTGTCACATCAATGTTTTCCTCCCTCTCTATCTCCCTCCCTTCCCCTCTCTCTAAAATCAATAAGCATGTCCTCAGATGAGGATAAAAAAAAAGACTTGTCCAAAGTTACATTGAGCAGTGGGCAATTAAGTCAGATGGAGCTCATATCTATTGAGACCTAACCAAGCCTCCATCACAGAGATGCATTTCCTCATATAGTATTTTGATTTCAAGAGAAGAGACTGAAGATTGAGAAATGTTTAATACACAAAGACTCTGATTGTGTCATTTCAGCATTAATGTCAGAAATTAGACAAAGGTATACTCTAAGGACACCCCCAGTTATACCATGGCAGCCTAAAACTTTATTGAAGGAAGGTTATCAGAAGCGGTTGTTAACATCTTATTCCACAGTAAAAGTCACAATTTTTTTTTCAGGAAAATGGGAAGGCAAGCAAAAGCAGTATCAAGACAAAAATACTCAGTGTTTCTTCCATTTACCATATTCCATAACATTTTTATTAGAGGATTTTAAGTTTTGAGATAAAAGTAAGCGAATAAATACATGGGATGAAATTTGTTGGAAATAGTTAAGCAACTAACATGAAACAATGAAATTAACTACTGTTCATATGTTGTACATCTGTTGGTTTACACACAGAAGTTAAGCAAATGAATACATGAGATGAAATTTATGTGAAATTGGTAAGCAACTATCATGAAACAATGAAATTAACTACTGGTCATATGTTGTACATCTGTTGGTTTGCAGACTGGGGAATTTCCCAGGTAAAATCTGAAACTGGCTTTTCTACATGGATAACCAGGAGAAATGGAAGAAAAAGTCGACCACTCCAGATTGGTAGGTGGCTGTTTCAGTAAGCAACGGAACTTACATATGAGGCTTATCTTGGGCACTGCAGGATGAGTAGATCTGTGCACCTGCCCGCCAGAATCTTAAAAGTTTATATAAAGGCATCAAATGGATTCAGCCCCATAGTCAGCCCAGACAGTCTCAACAACATCTTAACTTTCTCAAGGCTATGTCCTGAAACAGCTCTTAGTGTGGGAATGGCTGGTAAAACATGCATTTCAAAGACAGGGGTGGGGGTGAGGAGCCTCATATTGCTTGAGTCCAGCTCATACAACGGACAGTCACATCCTCTGTAAGGTCTCTTTCAGCAGCATCATGTTGGCTGTGGATTCTGTAGAAAATTCAATTTCAGAACAATTTCTTAGGTTCTCTGAAAAATGAGACCAAGCACTATAAATATTTTCAGGTAGATACAATATTGTTATGGAGCAAATGATTTGTGTACATTGAGGGAAAAAAGATGGCATAGCCAAAGTTGCTAGTTATATAAATTCCACATACGAGATAATGTTGATAAGTATTTTTATTTTTTCATTTGTATAAGGCAATTTCTAATGGCTTTCGGAAGTATTTTTAATGATCGTTGCTTTAAAATTCTTGTCAGATAATTCCAATATCTGTTTAATCTCATTGTTGGTGCCTATAGATTGTCTTTATTCATTAAGTTATTTGCCTGGTTCTTGGTATGATGAGTGATTTTCAATTATATTTCAGATATTATTTTATGAGACTCAGGATTTTATTTAACCTTTTTTCCAGTAGGTGGTACCCTTGTTGAGGTACAACTTGACAGCTGGATGGGTATATATGTCTAGCTTCCTGATGTGTTCTGCCAATACCACAAGTGGAGATCTGGCTCACACTGTTTCCTTGCAAGTGGGTCGGGCAGGAGTTTTGCTTCCCACTTAGTCCTACTGACACCTTCTCAGAGAAAGTGGGGCATCAGCTCCTACTGCCTTGTTGCCTCCCAGTGGCGAAGTAAGACTGTGCTCTCTTGACTTCAGGGAGTGGAAAGCAGAGGACTGACTTGCCTGCTCTGTTGCTTCAGGCTGCCAACTAACCTTGCCTCATACTTGCCTTGTACTTCCTCTTACCACCTTTTTGTAGGAGACCATTCTGCCTGGTGTGAGCCCAGCCCCAGTGCCAAACATTTACTGCAAAGTAACTTCCTAAAATCCATGCTAAACCTTCCTAGGACTAGTGTAACTGGTCCAACCACTTTTCCCCTTTTCATTTGCAAATATCCCTCTTCTGTGATGTGATTAGCATCATTGGCTCCTTTGTTGTCTGTAAAAGGTAACCACCTAAAGCAACCTGTGCATACTAAATGAGGACCATCATGTGATGTGCCGAGAAACCCAATAAAGGCCAGTCGTGGCAAGGGCCGCAGCTTTTGCTCCCCTTGAGAGAAAAACCATGCTGTCCCTTTTCCTACACTGGACTTAGTAGGCTGTGTGAACGTCTCATTTCATCCATAATGACACGGACACTGTGGGCCGGTGTTTGCATTACCTCATTGTTGCCAGGTGGCCATGGAGGCTCATGGGTTGGGGGGAAATTGAAGTACTGACTAGATGTGACTCGGTTTGCCTAGTTTTATTACTACCCAGTAGGGTGGGGCAGGAAGCTCTGCTCCCTACTGGACCTCCCTAACACTCTTTTGAGAGAGATCTGATTCTTACCCATTGCTTCTGTGGAGTGGGAAGTAGAGTTGGGGAGAAGATCAGCTTCCTACTTACCCCCAGTAAAACCACGTGTTGGGGTATTTTTGGAATTTGCCTGGTGTAAGGCAGTATAGCCGAAAGGTTTTGTGTTGATAGACCACCCTTTCCTAGATTTTGGGCTAGGGAAAATGGGCTTTTCTTAGAGTCTTGTTTTGATTTTTTTTTTCTCTGTGCATGCTGTTGATTTGCAGTTAGAAGCTTCTATACTGCCATGTCTGGGATATGTTGGAGGCAGGGTGGGGGGAGAACTCAGTGACATGTCATTTCTCGAGTCCTAAGATTCCTAGGCAGCCCATTTTCTCCTTCCCACCTCTTAGAAGTTCAGTCAGCTTGTTTGTGTTGTAGGTTCATGATTTCTAAGTGGTAAGAGGGGGGACCTCTGTGTAAGAGGAGAAAATAAGGCTACTTCATCTTCGAGCTAGAAGTCCCTATTACTACTTTTAAAGAACTATCTGACACACAATTTTGTCAGAATATTCCCATGATTTTGCCATAAGAATATTGTGTGTGTGTGGACAGAAAGATAAATGTGAATGGTTTAATTATCCTTCTCCCAAGATTCATTTACTATATTTTGACTTCCATTCTTAAACACACACACACATACATGGTTTTTTTTTATTGTTGCTGTTGGTCTGCCAGGTAAATTTACTTGTACTTTTCTCCTACCCCCACTCCAAGCTCATTCCAAATCTTACTTTTTAATTTCTTGCCTTAGGGGTGATATAAAAAAAAGTCAAGTGTTAACTCAGGTTACCAAGTAATCCCAAGTGTTTATTCATTATTTTGCTTCAATTTGATCATTTTCTGTGGTATTGAAATTTTCTCTTAGTGGCCTTGCATGCAAAATTCTTTGATTTTAGAAATCTGTCTATTTGCCTTTGTACCTATGGCATCTGGCCTCAGCATCAAGCCCCTCCCAGATTCTCAACAGCCATTTGTCAAACAAAGTGTCTATATAATCACATCTTTTATTCATCCCTGCCTCTGATTGGAATCCTCTTTCTGCACATCTTCATATGCCACTTGTTAATTTATTTGAGAGTGAAATGTATGGCCTATCTGATATTGAACTGTCTCACTAGGGAACTTTGGGTAGTTCAGTGCTTCAGCTGTCTATCACTGTGAAATAAGCTACCTCAGAACCAAGTGGCCTAAAACAACCATGATTTTGTAACTTCAATAGGACTTGGTGGAGACAGCTTATCTCTGTCCCATGTGCCACCAGCTGGACTGTTTTAACTGTGTCTGTAGGATAGGCTCCCAAGATAGCTCACTCATGTAACTGGCAAGTTGGTGCTGGCTCTTGGTTGGATCTCAGCTGAGACTGTTAGCCAGGGGTCTTGATTATCTCCACATAAGTCTCTTCACATGGCTTCTTGAGCTTCCTTGTGACATGGTGGCTGGATTTCAAGATGTAGAAGCTTCCAGGCCTTCTTAATACCTGGTTTAGAATACTCATATTTTTTTTGCATGCTATTGATCAAATTAGTTTTAGATAAGCACAAGTTTAAGAGGCAGGAATGTAAGCTCCACCTTTGGAGGGGAGGAGCAGCATGTACATATAGGGAGGGGCAGAATTATTGGGCCATCTTTGATGAGTAACTTTAACTCTCTGCCATAAAATTATCTGTAAAATATGAAATGGGAAGAAACAATAATATATACATTACAGAACTGCTATGAAAATTTAAGAGATAATGTCTGTATCAAGTTTAGAGTGGTTCCTGATTTAGTAAGTAGTCAATATATTTTGGCTAATTTAGCTAATTTGTGTTGGTATTGTTACAGAACAGACCTGAGAGTTAGGAACGATATACTATTACCAAATAGACCCACCCTTATACTCTGGGGGTCCCTGAACCGTGCTAGGTTAGCCTTGCCTGCCAGCAGGGAAAGATGTCTCTCAATGCCAGAGATTGGTGAAAAGGAAGGGGATTATTTATTTAAAGAGTTATACAGACTTAAGAGTAATGACTTAATGTCTTCACTGAGATTCCAAAGTCCTTTAGAATACTCACAAATGCACAATCTTTCCTTCCCCTTTTGCCCAATCTAGGGTACCATATCTCAGAAAAATAAATAGAAGTTCATGGTTCTTCTCTGTCCAAGCTACATGGTCCCAAAAAGAGCCTGCATGGCTGCCGCACCTGGGTTTAAATCCCAGTGCCAATTTTCCTCTGCCACACTATTTCTGTCTCTTCCCACACTGGCAACAACTGCCAGCATTCCCATATTTTTCCAGCTTTACCGGGCTGCCACAGTAAGCTGGGCAGGTGTGGCCCTGTGGTGTGGAGCCAATGATCTCCAAGCTCTTATGCAGGCTCTATAACGAGGGGGAGTTGCCTCCCAATTACATCATGGGTTGAAGTTACTCCCATCCCCTTGTCTCAAAGCAAGCCCACAGCTGTTTAACATATCTATGAAGCCAGTTAAAGGTTATAGATATGTTAAATGACCATTCTAGAAGTTATCTACAAAACTATTGCTATTCAAAACAACTCTCAATGGCCCTCCTCCATGAGTCCCATCCCCCAGCTCAGACTTCTGGGGGTGAGGACATCCTATATATATTTTTCTAATATTTCCCGGACACCAAACTCTGGACCCCATTACAAATCCCCATTTGGGGCCCCCTTTGGCTGTACCCTATTACAATATGAAAATGGAAAATTGCTGCAAAATATTAAGTTAGAAAAGACTATAATTTTTCTTTCAAGGAAGTTATTATATCTTCTTTTAAAAGCCCAGTTAGACAATTCTACTGGTTAACATTTCCTTTGATAGCTTCAATTAATGTATTTTCTGTGACGTGCTTCCTGTTAAACAACTGATAAAGATTTTTAAAAAGACACCTCAAATCAGTAGCCATCAAATGAGTGGAATAACCCATAGTTTTGTTGTATAATGACTTTTGGTGTCTCTGCTGGAATAGTTTTTCTTTTTATGCTCACTTGCGAGTATTTTTCTTCTTGATATCATTGTTTGGTCCCTCCACATTGTGCTTTGAAAAAGCAGTCTTCTAAAGAGATATAATGAATGATATTGGAATGACATGCCCTTGGAAGCTGCTCTTGGTCCTCCCTTTGGAAGCTCTGATATACAGAGTTAGCCGTTCAGGAAATACAGGTCAGTGAAGGTCATCAACCAGATGAATCCAAGGTATAACTAGTGGGGCCAGATAAATTCCAAGGAAAAAAATTCTACACTTTAGCAATTCTGACAAGGTAATTTCTTGTTTCTATACTAGAGATAAGGGTCCTTGCAAAACAATGAGCTACTGAAGTTATATATTTATTATTTTTAACAGTGGAAATGTTGACCAGGTCAAACTTTCCCTTAACCAGTGCCGGGTGTCTTTGTAACTATGTTGATTTTACATATAAAGAGCAGTCAGGTTTCTGCCGTGTTTTCATAGCACTGCTAACTTCTATCCTTTTCTTTTGATTCTGTGTTTGTACCTATAATTTCTCCAAGGCATTAAGACCCCAAGTTATTTCTTCCCCAGATAACATTTCCTTCTATGATTATCCATTTTGTTAATTCTTTTAACAGTCACATTTTATTAATGATCATTTACCATGCAGTAATAAACTCGGTGTCACTTAGTCCTTCCAGAATTCTCTGATCTTTTCTGATCCTTGACTACAGTGTAGCATATTGCCTGATTCATTGCTGTTTTCAGTTTCAGCATGTACTAGTTAAGGGTATTTCTTCCCTTTTAGGCTTTACTACCCACTGAATATCTTCGCTTTCAACAACCTTGCTAGTTGTTTCTACTTCCCTCACTTGCTTTTTGCATTCCCTAATAGCACAGAGCTTACACTGAATCCTTCCAAGTGATCACCATTTACTCTTGTTTCAGTCTAGCGCAGTGGTTCTCAGATTTCAGTCTGCCTTAGAAGCAGCTACCCTGCTTGTTAAAACAGTTTGCTGGGCCCTACTCCCAGAGTAGGTCAGGTTTGGCCAGAGAATTCACATTTTTAGTAAATTCCCAGGAATGCTGATGCTGTGTGCCCAGGGGAAAGCTTTGAGAACAACTGGCACAGCAAATCAGCGTGATGGTTAGGAGCTTAGGCTCCGATTTCAGCTGATATGTGTTCAGACCACAGCTCTGCTGCTGAACTTTCCCGGCCATGTGTCTTGCAAAAGCTAAAATCTTACAGTTTCATCTCTGTAAACAGCAGTTTCCACATTCCTAAAATGGGAAGAGGGCTTAACCTTCTAGACTTGTAAGGATTAGATGGCATATGCATGTAAAATGTATAGTACAGCAATAAGATGTAAATACTCAATAAATGTTAGCTGCTGGTATTTTTTATGAGATATGAAGAATTAATTCATAAACTCAATTACCAATACTGAAATAAAGAAAATATGCCTCCTCCAGAAATTTAGTTATTTTTCTCTGGATCTTGATTTCTTTATTCTTGAAGTAGAAATGTTTTTTTGTTTGTTTGTTTGTTTTTTTAAGATTGGCCCTCTGGACAGAAAGATCCAGAGGAAAGATCATGAGATTCGGAATCAGGAAAATGCCTGGGTTCCAGTCCACCCTGCTATTCCTAGCTTCGTGACTCATAGCAATTTTCTTCATCTCTCTGATCCAAGTTTTCTTTAAATATCTCCTAAAGTGGCAATATAAATGGTAAGGATTGTTACATGGATCAAATGTGCTAGGTTATTTGAATATTTTTTACTTTAATGTTCTGTGTAAGTATTATTATTATTAGTTTTATTGAAATAAGGAGTTTAGAGCAATTTTTATTATATATATTCATTGTCATTATGAAAAGTTGTGCTTCTGTGGAGTGATAATCATGGGAGGAAAAACATTATTTTGAGGTGGTAGTGGCTCTAACTGGAAATTGCTAAACACTTGCTGAGGTATGTGGATAGACTATTTTCTACTAGTAAGTTAGCTCATTCTCTTTTTCATTAACTAAAATACTGGCTCATCTTTCAGACTTTTTACCTGGAAGAAATTAACAAACGAGTGCCTATATTTTCTCTCTGGAGGAGAAAGAAAAAAAATTATGTTATATCTGATAATGATTGGACCAAAAGCACATTTAAGAAAGCTTTGTTCTCATGGAAAGAGTTTCTCATTTTGATAATAGATTTTAGGCAAAAATCAGGGACTTATTTTCAGTTGGTATTACAGGATTCTTTCAAAAAAGAAAAGATGTTCCATTTCATCAAATTTTGAAAGATATAGCAGTAAACATTCTGTTAGGCCCCATGGGAGATGCTTCCTGTTTTAGACGCATTTTTCTCTCATGAAAAGCAGGACCATATACAAAAATCACTACATATGTTACAAAGAAGATCAAGTCAGAGGGATGAGAGTTTGAAGGAGGAAGAGATTATTTCTGGCTAGGAGATCAGCACCTCCCATTTTCAGGCCATGTGCTGAGCCACATTAAGCCAATGTATCTGAGCATCATAGGAGGCTGGAAAGAAGTTGGTGAGCCCAATTTATTGACCTTCACAAAGGATTATATTTAAACCATCGCAGACAGATGAGAATCTATCCTCCATTGGGAGAAGAAATCCTTCCATTGAAGGAAATTCTATAACCTTCTTTATCAACTCATTTCATTATTTAACAGCCTTTGCTTGCTGCCTATGAAACCCACGGCAACTCCCACACTAACATTAGAATTTGTCCTCTCTAAACTTGCTTCATGCTAGGCAACCACCATCATATTTCTGGAACTTCCACGTCATTGCTTCATTAGTTCATTAACTAATTAAACAAGTAATTCTGAAAGTCAGGGTATAGTACTGTTTAGGAGTATAGGGAGTCAGGTATTTTGGATTAGAACCTTGACTCCTTCACTAATCTATCCTATGACCTTGGACAAAATTATTTAACACCTCTGAGCCTCAATCTTCTTACCCATAGAATGGGGATAATAACCTATTTGTTAGAGTTCTTGTAAAGATTAAATTTTAAAATGCTTCTTTTAGGTTGAACTACATGAACTCACCAATATGTGACCACTTTGAACAATTGCTATAGCAAATTTATGTGATTCAAGCTAATAAATGGCTTAGAAAATACCTAGAATGTACTAAACACTCGACATTACAGGTAAATTTTAGAAATAAAGGGAAGATTATTGTTATTTTTGTTGTTATCATGGTCTACAATATCCAGGCTCAGTATGGAGGATATCCCTGCAAACCATTATAAAATGGTGAGAATATTGGTTATGAAGCTGTGATGATGCCACAAATATGTGGATGATCGAGGATCTGAGTTGACCTGCAGAAGTTAGAGAAGGCCTCAGAGAGGTGGCAGCATTGGAATGAGGCCCTGTAAGGTTAAGTTGAAGATTTCTGGGTAGGCAAACCAATGAAAGAATCCCCAGCAGAGGAAAGAGCAGGTGCCCAGGGCACAGAGGTGGGAGGTAATGTGAGAGATTTGGGGACATGTACTGATTCTGTAGAGGGGGAGTGTAAAATCAGGACTGTGAGAGTAGAAAGAGTTCAAAGTAAAAGTGTAATGGGCAACCCCTTGGAAATGGGGAGGGGTTGAGCTGCACATGCCTGTATCACCCTGGCAACCAGGGGGCTTCCCCTCTGGCTTCTGTCCCCAGTGTGTCTGTGTGCCTGGCTGTGCAGGACCCGTGTGACACAGCTCCCATCGCCACCACAAGTAGGAGCCCTAGATGCGTAGACTCTGAAAGATGCCTGAAGCCAGACAGTGACTGGAAAGCAGCTAAGCCACTTATTTTTACAATAGTTCATTGGCCAAAATGTTGGTTTAGTTTTTTACATATGATGGCTCCTGCAGCAGTTAGTTGTCTTTAACTTCATTTGAAACAATTTTGTTAGATTGCATTATGACATCTGTCATATCAGCATGCATTTTTAAAAAAACACCAAAACTGGTGAACTTTGTGCAGCCATTTTGATAATGCAGATGGAAGAATATATATAACATTTTTGGCATAGTATGATTTATTAGTCTAAGAAAGGTAAAAACACAACTGAAATTTTAAAAAAAAAAGATTTGTGCAGTATGGAGAAGGTGCTGTGACTGATTGAATGTGTCAAAAGTGGTTTTTGAAGTTTCTAGGTACTATTGACGTTTTAGATAAATAATTCTTTGCTGAGAGGCCGTCTTATGCATTGGTGTTTAGCAGCAGCCCTGGCCTCTGCCCATTAGAAGCCAATACCAGGAGATAGCTGACATACTCAAAACATCCAAATCAATAAAGTTATTGGTAAAAGTGGAAAATGTGTTTTTTATTTTACGGAAAAACTAAATGGACTTTTTGGCCTACCCAATACTTTTGGGTGGGAGAAGAGATTCCTGGAGCAACTTTGAACTGAGCTGGCAGAGGGTGGCAGGGTTATTTTCCTTGGGCGTCTTAGAGAAAACAGGCTGTGAGGCAGAAATTTGCCATTATTTCAAATTACATGATTGTTAAATAAAAGATTCCTTTCCACCGAACTCTGTCTTTGGAGTTTTGTCTGATAGTCAGCAAACACCACTGGCTAGGAACTTCTACTAACTGGGTTCAGTAACAAAAGGACATGGCCTGAACGAAACGTAGATTTTATTAGGGTAGTGTCATGTTTGGTTTTATAAGGGTGAAAGTTTCCTCTGGAGATTTTAAATAAAATGATTGGCCTCGAGCAAGTGTAGACACAGAAGGACTCTTTGCAGTGGTCCAGCTGAGCAATAATGCATGCCCATACCCAGGACCTTTAATGTAGTTGTAAAGGTCCTAATGATGGTTGGGCTCAGAGAAGAGGGTGAAATGTAAGTTGATGCCTGGGTTTGTATAAAAAATAGACCTTGAAAGCTCGTTCAGAGGTTCTAACAGGGGAGAGTAGCTGCTCCTATACCCTTGACTGAAGACCGGTCCTCTCTTCTAGTTGGGAGGGTCGTCCTCTTCGACCGAGCGTGCAGCTTTGGGAAGGACACACGTGGATCAGCGAAGGAGGAAGGGGACACCGGCCTAGCCAGTCAGATCAGCTGAGTCAACCCTGGTGTTCAATGGGGTGACCGATGTCACAGCCAGATCACCCTCACATCACCTTTAAGTGGAACCTAATCAAAACAAACAAACAAGCAAAATATAACCAGAAACACTGAAATGAAGAACAAGCTGACAATAACCAGAGGGGAAGGGGAGGGGGGAGAAGATAATGGGGGGAAGAGGGTGAACGTTTTTGAGGAACAACTATAAAGGCCACACAAACAAAACCAAGGTGGGGTAGAATCAGGGAAGGTAGGGAGGGAAGGTAGGTAGGTGGGGATGGCTGGGGTGGGGGATACATGCAGACAACTATACTTGGACAACAATAAAGTAATTTTTTAAAAAT